>JAMQGT020008167.1:0-45916 GCA_024447675.2 Pterophyllum scalare
TTACTAAACCTTTGCATTCTTCTTTTGTGATGCTTTTCCAGGTTTTTACCACAGTAGGGCTGCAACTATCGACTATTTTAGTCATTGAGTATTCTATTGATTATTCCATTCATTAATCGAGTAATCAGCTAAAAAATACTTGTCTTATTAATAGTTCATCTGCATCTGCATATTTTAACTTCCGAAGATTTACTGCAGATTTTTGCTGTGTGCAACAAACAGCGGTGGATGGAGCAGCTACAAAGTTCTCTACACTTGTTAAGCAGGTGGTTGATGAAGGGCTCCTCCAGCTGTTTCCCAGTAGAAAAACATTTCCTTTCCTGTGTGTGTGTGTGTGTGTGTGTGTGTGTGTGTGTGTGTGTGTGTGTGTGTACGTGTGTTGTGCTCACTGTGCTGAGAATTTCAGCTGTTAGATTCCAGAACGGATTGCTATCACCACAGTTTGCTAGTGGGTGCCGCCATTAGCATTAGCGACCGTTATGCTTCGATCCCTGATTAGCGACTAAAAACGGCGATAAAGGTTGTTTTTCCAAATGAAGGAAATTGTCACAGCAACTGAAACATTAATGCTGCTAATGTGGGTGAAACGTTTTTCACCCACAGACAGCTCTCTGGTTTTCATGTTGGTTACTCCTCTAACTATAGATGCACAGTTCGCACAGGCAAAACCCAAATCTGAACCTGGCATTCAGTGCTATCTATTGTTTGAATAATCAGTGTAACAGGACACACCTGGGCAACAAAACACACCTGTCAGTCACATGTTCCAAAACTTTTGCTCACATGAAAAATGGGTGGGTTCAAAGGTGCCGTCTTCTGAACTGTGTATCCGATCCAGATGTAAATACCTGGAAATAAAAGCTGAGATGTTGATCCTTTGTCTCATGTTCATCTTTTAATGTCAAACCCAAATGTTTATAGTCTGCGGCAAAAATAAAAGGATTGCCCTCACTGTTCTAATACTTTTGAAGGAGTGTAGTACAAAACTAAAATTTTTTTTTTTAAAAAGTCATGTTTACACATCTTTGCAGTGTCATATATGGAAAATATAAAGAAATCTGTTGCACACTCGTATTTGAAGATTCTTTATATACAGATAAGGTTTGCAAAAGCAAAGATGGAAAACTAAACAGAAAGCTGTTACATTATAATATATTCAGTTGAGGATGATAGTGATGATGATGCTCTTTATGTCCTCAGGTCCAGGGATGATGTCATCAATGATGTCATCAGGTGGACGCCAAGACCCACCAGGACAGCCTGCCTTCAGCTCTGACTACCTGTCTGGTGAGGATGGACGGACTGCAAGTCATTTTATCACTCTACCACCTACAGAGGCCACAAGAAAAAATGCCCCAGACCTCTGTAAACACCCAGTGCATTTTCTAAATTTTGGTCATTCTAAGTGTTAGAAAGCAGGTTTTCAGGAAGTCTTTTGCCAAACAACCATTACTGCATGACGTTCGAGGCATTTGTACTTTTTAAAAAATTTTTGTTGCATACATATATGTGCCCACAGTTTTTGTTACTGCATGCATCCGAATAAAATGCAGGTAGATTCAGGTGCTAATTTTATTTGCAATGTCTGACATTTGCTCTGCCCATTTGTTATTTATGTTCTGTCCCATTGCTTCATTTCATTCTGCTCCTCATCTTCCTCTTATGTCTTTCCACTCCTCCCTTCTTTTTGCTTCTCTCTTTGACTCTCTGTCCCTGCCGTCCTTTCTCCATTTGCCAATTTTCTTTGCCTTTTGTCGCTCTGTCTGTCTCTTTCTCTTGCTCAGGTCCTATGGGTGGGATGACAGATCAGTGGAGCCTGAACAAGACAAAGGACAGCAGCAAGCGTGACACATTTATAGGTCTATTTTACTTTTTCACCTCCTGTGTCATTATTACCTTTGCAAACTAACGCTTTTATTAGCAGTCAGAAGCTTTGGAATTTTGGAAAGGCCATTCCAAACTGTGCGTTAGTACTTCATCCATTCTACCACTGAGGTTATGCTGAAGAATTCTGAGATGGTCTCCCTCATTTACAATTACAACCACTGTGTTCAGTGTGCCAGCACCACTGGGAGCAAAGCAGCCCCTGGACATGATGCTACCACCACCATGCTCTAACAGTGGGGACAGTATACTTGGGGTTGAATGCATCACTGTTACACCCCCAAACATACAATGCTTAATAAATTTATTAGACCACCTAAAAACAAGAAACATAAATGTTTTAGAAATCAGTCAAAAACTTAAAACTTAAAAAAGTTATATTGTTAATTATCGGGCAGATAAGTTGAATTTGTGTTCTTATGCCTAAATATGAGCAGGTACACTGACTTCTCTGAGAAGTCAGAAATAAATTTTTCTGTTCAAGAATGCAAGTAAATAACTATAATTTGGTATCTTAATAAAAAAATCTGCTTTTTTTTAATAAATCATCAAATTTGAAAATTCATGGTTAATAATAATTATATTTTAGCATTAAACATTTTTATTAAAATGCTTGCTCATACTGGTGGTTTTAACCATTACAGAAACATAAAAAATCCATCCATCCACCCACCCATCCATCCGTCCATCCATCCATCCATTTTCTTCCACTTATCCAGAGTCGGGTTGCGGGGGCAGAAGCCTAAGCAGAGAAGCCCAGACCTCCCTCTTCCCAGCCACCTTCTCCAGCTTGTCTGGGGCGACAAGCTGGAGGAGGTGGCTTTATACAAACTTTAGCCCAGCTTGGAGGTGCTGATTTTGGAGGAGAGGCTTCTGTTGTCTTGTGGTTTGTTCAGGTGTAACTTTGCAACCCTGAGCTGTGCTTCCCTGTTCTTTTTAGAGAGAGGAGACTTTCTCCTGGAAACCCGTCCAAACAAGCCATAGTTTTTTCAAATTGTAATGTCTCGAACTTTAACATTTAGCATGCTAACCGAGGCCTGTATAGTCTGAGATGTAGCTCGTGGGTTTTTCATAGTTTCTCTGAGCATTTCATGGTCTGACACTGGGGTGAATTTGCTGAGCTGTCCATCCTGCAAAGACTGGCGCACACTTGCTGATGATCAGTTAATCAGGTCCATTTGATTAGCAGCACCTGGCTGCTACATAAAATCTTAACTGTTATGGCAGTAGTAAGGGTGGTGTTAGTTTTTCACAGGGACTGTCCTGTGAAAACTTTCTTCTTCGCACAACTGAAGCTGCTGTCTCAGCTGTTGTTTGACTGTTTCAGCTGTCCATACTGCAAAGATACAATATAGAATGAGACTTTAAAAACTTCTGAGTCTAAATAACAGCGAGTTGAGCCATATGTGCAACTCTGCATGGGGTGTGTTTTGGGGCGTTTTGATGTTGGTATAGCTGGAAGTATATTAATTGATTCAAGCTTCTGGCACCAATAATTCATAATTAAAACATTGTAAACACACAAATGATGCATCTTTCCCACCATAGACATTGAGGTACAACCATTTTCATTAAGGAAATCTGGACAAGTTAACTGGACAGTTTGATGAAAGTGAGCGCAACTTGTTGTCTGTGGTTAGAAACACACATCATGAGATGAATATGCTGGAAACAAATTGCAGCACTGCAAAAACTGAGATGCATGAAAAAAATATATATATACAATTTAGGCAGGTTTAAGTGTCATCAACATTCACTTATTATTGCTTTAGAAACTCATATAGCAAAATGATTTAATTTACCTCAATATTGAACTTTTTTCCAGGCAACAAGTGGTATATGTGTAATATGTGTAAAGTATACAGGGTTTAAAGAGACCGCTGTCTGTTGGTGATGTAGCTTTGTGTTGTTTCTCTCTATCAGGCTTTTCTCAGTCTGGGATGGGAGGGACCATGGGGTCCAGCATGTCACCTTTCCAGACCAGTATGAGCTCTACTTTTGGCCAGACCGGGATGAATCCAGCTATGGACGCCCAGAAGAGTGCAAGCCTTTTTGGTGTGGAAAGCAAAACCACTAGTGGGAGCAGTCCCTTTAAAACCAGTGATCCGTTTTCTTCCGGTGGCACAGGAATCCATTCTATGGATCACTCTGCAGGTATCATAGAGGGGCTTGGTTGTAATACTTTATTCAGGGGCAGCAGGGGAGGGTGGAGACAGGAGAATAAGTGGGGGACCATTCAGTCAATATATAGAGGGCTCATAAACCGTCCCACACCAAATGAGTTACAGCAACAGCGGTAAATAGAGCTGCAGCCCAAACTTAAACTCAGAAGTCTTAATTGATGAACATATCTCACATTTAATTTAATAAAGGTTAAGATGTTCAGCTAATCTTGTGTTAAAACTGCTGAAGAGAGGCAAAGGCAGAGCACGAGGGGACGGTGGTGACACCCTGCTCAGGGCATGCTTTCAGCAGCAGAGGGCAGCCTTTTCCACTTTTCACTGTTGCTGGAACACTCCCAGCTCTGCTGTTTCATTGCTGGTGACCTTATGGCTTTACTCTGTGCACCCACTTACTTTCCTTAGCAACTGACAAACTAGATCGACAGACGGATGGGACTGGCGGTGACCAATTTAAATAATATAGCTACACACTGTTTTCAGGTCTTCGTTAGTTCGTGCAGTGAAGAGAAAACATCGGCCTACAGGAGATTGACAGGAGAGTGACGTTTCTAAGTTGCCTTTATTATGAATTTTTAATGTTAATCATGAGCTGCTGGAGTGAGTAGCAGCTGGACGTCAGCTAAATTTGTGGTTGCCAGGTAACATAAACACGAACCCACAGGAGCAGTGCATCATGACTTTGCAGTTTTTCCTATGTAACTGTAACATGTTAGAAGCTAGAATAGAGACGTGCATATTCTCCTGCAAATACTTTTATATGTTTTTCTTATATCGGATTGTACATTCAGCCAGAATCCAAACCCTGCTGTCAAGGGTCAAATAAAATGTGCTGCAATAAAAATTTCAAGGCCTCTAAAGCCTCCGCTTGAACTTTTAAAATGACTTTCTAAGTTTCCACTCTAGGTAGGACTTATTAAACATTTAGTAATATTTGTATTCATTAGCTTTTCTGTATTCTGTCTGTTGCTGTACTAAAGATAGCCCTGCTAGCTTAAAGCCAGCGAGCAGTTATGTAACAGTCTCTGTTCTGGTTTAGTCTCTGTTGGAGCAGATCTGATGCATCAGTGACACAGATGAAAATACACCACAGATCATTTTCAAAGTCTCTCTCCTCAAACCAAAGGTGAGATCATTAATGAGGAGCTTTGAGGTGTAAAGGTTTTTCCAGCACAATAATGACCATTAAAGGCTACTTTAATGGATGCATAGATCTTTAATAAAGAAAAACACAGCTGTATTTGTTTGATTGTTAAAAAAAAAACAAAGAAAAACATCCTAGGACACGTCACACATCAGGGAAGAGCCTGTAACCATCACACAAAATACCAGCTGCACAATGAGGACAACAATCAAGACTTAAATGCAATCTTTAAATAAGCAAATCTGGGCTTTAACCTTGTTGTTGTGATTTTTTTGGTTTTGTCACTTGTTGTTAAGCATTTTAAACCTATACAGGTAGGCTTCCTGGACACATGGAGAGTACAGGAAAAAGTCCATAAACCAGAATGAGGAAGACTTTTATATGGTGCCATGTATCGTACAGATGAGTGCTAGAAGAAGTAAATCTTTAGTATCCAGAATATGGGAGACTCTTTTCTGAATTTCATACAGTATGACACATCTCTAATGGAAGTCAGGTTAAAAAACAGTAGTAGGGCGTGCGTTTTGACACTGTTTGACAATATAACTCTGAGACTGTCAAAATGTTCAGCTGTGAGACATCAAGCGGAACATTTGACCACAATTTTATACATTAGCAGCCATATTTTTCAAATATTTACAGTTTGTTGATCCTCTGATCCCCACATCTCATACTATATTCTTCTCAAGTTAGGACAGCAAATATATGTACAGAAACACCAAAGAACATCACAATCTTATTGAAGAAGTGCATTTTCATTCAGGCTTGTATTCCAATTAGAGCGTTACAAAGTGCACTGTATCCTAAAAATGTTACCAGCAGTCCCTGATGGTATTTTCAAGGTAATTTGTCATAAAGGTGAATCACAGGTGTTCCTGAGTTAAAGGTGTATAAGCGGAACAGCAGGTGCCAGCAACACCCAAAACCTGTTTTTCAAGGGTTCCATTAAAAACGATAAAATGAATGCAATGAATCTGTGCTCGGTCCTCGTCCCCTCTCTCAAAACTCCCCTGCTGTCCATCGTTCACATGACATTCATTTTTCATACTTAAATGCATATATACAGTAGCCACACAACAGTTACAGACTAAAATGTGCACCAAGGGGGCTCTGTACTACATTTAGAATCATAAGTCTTTGGACAATTAAACACTTTTTGTAATATTGCTTCTCTATTCCACAATATTAGAATTTATGTCAAACAAACATGAGGTGAAGTGTAGGCTCTCAGCTTTAATTCAAATAATTTAGCATTACATGTTGAGGAATTACAGTCATTTTTACATAGTCCCTAATTTTCAGTAGCTCAAAAGTGATTGGGCGGTTGATTGAGGAGCAGTTTCATGGTCAGCTGTGGCCTGTTCCCTCCATGTTGTTCCCTGAAGTTCCGGAGTCGTCCGGAGTTGATTAACTTACATTTGGTAACTTTTCATTGGAACCGTCCGCGTGCGATCCAAAGAGATGTCGATGCAAGTGAAGGAGGCCATCATCACGCTGAAAAATCAAAATAAACCTGCCAGACAGGAGGAAACGCAGCGTTTGGTGATGTTCACGGGTTCTAGCTCCCTCTGAGCCTCTGAACATTATGGGCCTTTGTATAATTCCTGACATAATAGATATGTAACTCCTAAATAATTAATGCAGCACTTTTATTAAATCCTTGAACTAAAGCTGAAAGTCTGCACTTCAGCCACATCTTGATTGTTTGATTTTTTTTTTTTTTAATCCATTGTGGTGGTGTACAGAGGCAAAGTTTTTAAAAAAAATGTCATTGGCCAAAATCTTCTGGACCAAACTGCAAGAAAACAGTGATGTCATTCCGCTGATGCCGAAGTCCTATTTTGTTATTGATAGATCTCATTTTACACTACACTACACTGAAATATGTGTTGTGAAAGAAACATCTTAAAAGTTTGCTGTACTTTCTTTTTTCCGCATTTTCTTTAAGCGTGGGTGAGCATGGATAGCTCATCCCTGTTGGCAGGCAGAAAAAGAAGCCCAGATTTGGGATGATGGCGAGTCACGTCCCTCCACGTCTCCCTGCCTCATATCACTGAGTATCTAATGAAGCAAAAAAAAAAAAAAGTTAGTTAAAGTAACTTTTTTTTCACCGAGGGATTAAATTAGATCTGTCTGTGCTCTGTTTGGTCAAATGATTTTACAGGCACAATTTAGGGAATTACATGATGGCTGGAATATAAGAAGTGCCCTCACTGAGGTGCTTTATGAATATGAAAAAGTAATTTATAACTCATTGTGTGTGATTCACCAACCTTTGTGTTTTTTAATTTGCGTGTACAAGTCGGTGTAGGGATATTTCTGCAGGATACTGATGATGCGTTTTCCAAACAGGCTTCTGTTCTTCCATGTTTAAGGTCTGCTGTCCGCTGTGCTCCTGCTCTGTCTGCGCTAAACTGTAAAAAGAAGCATCTTTGCACAAAAATTTCAGCGTTTTTTGCATGGGCAATGTGTTCAAAGCGGCCCATGCTCCAACCTTAATGTATTTCATGGCAGTTTGCCAGACTCCAGATTAAGAAGTACTCCCATTAAATACCTTATCACATTAAATATAGATGATAATATCCCTGCTCTTGTCTCTCTTTAGTGCTGTTTATAGCTGGGGAAGTATCAGGTCATGGGGAGAAAATAGCAACTTCAATCAGTTTAAAGATGATGGGAAAGGTGCCAGATTTAGAGGGGATTGCACCTTTTTTCTAGAGTTCTGTTAATAAGCAGTGATGTAAGACTGTAGTTAGGATGATGAAAACTAGAGATGGAAAAATATTTTAGACGAAGAGCGGATGAGCAGTCTGAGACGGGAGGATAAGTCATAGATTATTTTACAGTATGTCTGTTTCTGTCTGTTCATCTTTGTGTTTCCTGTTCTTTCTGAGCTAATGAAGTGCTTGTCAGTAATAATTGGGAAATAAGGAAAAAGCCATAGCCGACTGTGATGCCTTCATTCCTCAAATAGGAGAAGATAGTGGGAACGGACAAATAAGGAGATCATTTCAGTGCAAGCCGAACATTTTTTGCTTTGTCCACCTTTTTTTGTTTTGTGATTCTGAATGTATTCCTAATGGTTGATGTGATTTAAGTGTGTTTGAACGTGCATTTAGTAGACGTGCATGCCTTTAATTTTGGTCTTGCGTGCTTGCGTTGCTCCCCGTTCGAGTTGCTTCAACGTTATGTTGCCCTCCCAGTGTGCTTCTTTTTTTCTGGTATGTGCGCCTGCTTCCTGTAAGACCAGCTCTGTGTCCATGGTGATGATGATGATGATGATGATGTTTAAAAATTGAGAATGATACATATTACTGCAGAAAGATATTTGCATCTGCACAAGATTATATAACCATGTTTCAGCTTCCTCTCATTTTACGTCATTGATATTATCATGAAAGAGTGATGACTAAATAAACAATAAGCCTTAAATATGTGTTCACGTAAAAAAAATATATATATATATTCAGTAGACTTCCAATCACAGTCTACTCTTTGGTCCTAAAAAGGTCCCACAAATATTTACAGGATTTCTATAAACAGCTGCATGTGAAATGTAAGTTTATAGTATATCCAGCCAAACATTATGTTGCTTTAAAATGGCTTCTATAAAAATATTTATGGTAAAAAAAATTTATACACTTATTATCCATTATAGTCTTTACAGAACCATAGAGAAAAAGCAACAGGTGAGTAAAACAAATACAGGTTGATTGTATTTATAAAAGCAGGCACCATCACATACAACCTTTTGGATTAAACTGTTCAAAATGTACCTAAAGGAGCCTAAAAGCAGTCAGACTATGGTTACTATCACTGGAAACCAGCCCAGCAAAGCAAGCCTCACTTTTTGATTTCACTGCATGTTGTATAGCACACTAATACACAGGGTGGGATTTATTGCATCTCATAGCATATAGCCTATTGTGTTTTCCAAGTGCAGTGCCAATACATGTTATCATAAACTCAGTAATTCTGTCATAGTGTCTTCTATTGTACCAGCTTACAGTTGTTTCTCCAGTCCAATCATATCACTGGTGGTCAAAAATGATAAAATGTTGCTAAAAATGAACTGTCTTCACACCGCACCAAAACCTTTCAGCAGGTAAAAAGTTTTCAAGTAGGATTTTTAAGTAACTGACCTGCCCAAAAAAAGTGTCTGTTCTTTGTTTTTGTGAATGAGTCAAGCTTCGAGGTCACAGTGATAATAGGAATGTGTTATTTACAAAATGTATTTGCCTTTGTGTACTGTATGCATAACTACAGTTTTTTGTTTGTTTTTTAATTCTGCCTGATAAACTCATAGAAGCCTTTTATCTTTACAAGTAAAAAGAGGTATCATTGGTAGGAATTTAGCCCAGCGTTGCTCAATTATTGGCCAAAATTGAAATTATCAACAGGCTGTGAAGAATTAAAAGCTATAACTGTATGTCATGGATGCTTGCAACTTGCAACAGAGGTAGCTACTGAAGTTAGCTCTCACCAGTTAGCGATGGTTTTTATCCTTATGTGATACCACTTTGGAACCCGAAGATGGTCTAAAGAGTCTGGATAATGTTCAGTCTGCCCTCAGTGCAGAAGAGGTAGCGCTGCCTAAATGTCATAATTTCTTATATACAGTCTGTGGGTGTTATCAGACATCAACCTCATACGATTTTTGGTTAATTAAGTTGGGATATTTTTTACAGTTGTCCTTTCTTACGTGTAGCACACATCAGGGAATAGTCTACATTTAAGGTCATTACACACCGGATGCGTGCGTAAAATTGACACGGAATTCCGAATCTTTCAGATGCGAACTTGTCGTGTAACTTACAGACACACCAGACGCGTTGCGATTTTGCAAATAAATTGTCCTCATAAAATGCACTGTGAAAAAAATGAAGTCAACATCAAGCAATGATGTAATGAGGTCGTGATGTTTCTAAACAAGAGAAGGAAGAAACAGATATTCTGGGTTCATCCAACTCATGGGAAAGCAGCAGCAGGGAGAGTTTCGTGGTTTGATCCCGGAGTTGAAGCTGCATCACAGCCGCTTTCACACATATTTCAGGATGTCAGGGGGCAGTTTGAGCTCTTGTTGGCAGAGTTGGGATCATATGTGAGGAGCCAGAGAATAATTTCCCTGACCTGGAGCAGCATGTAGCTGTGTGTCTGAGGAAAAATTGTATGATTTTACTGTTCCCACATCAGTATATATTCAGTGTATCTGTGCGTGTTTTATGCTATAAGCTCACATGCTGCTAAATGGAGCACTCTTGACTGCTGAGATCTGTTTGTTTGCTTGTGAAATTCAGAAAAATCTATTTTTATCCGAAAAAATTAATGCCGCAGATTCATCCTGTGAAATGAAGCGGTCGGTGTGAACAGGCGAGTCAGAAAAAATTTTAACGCACTGAAACATTGGCACGAAATTTACGCATCCAGTGTGTAAAGGCCTTTACTCAAAATGATTACAGTAGGTAGCTATTTATGTAGAGTGTGCGTATGAAAATGGTTTATGATTCCAGTCATGTTGAAGCGCAGGCAGTCGATCAGTGCAACAGTAAGCACAGTGAGGGCTTAAGCTCTTAACTTGGAACCATTGAAGAGCAGGATTAATGAGAGAACTTGCTGGTTAGGGTTTGTTTTAGCCTTGCACAAAGCTGAGATTGTGTAGCTTCTATAACATATCATCAAGCAGAATGTCTGTTAAATCATTTTTATTCTGTAGCAGCATCTGGCAATAGTAGGCAGAAAAGGCTGGCTGCTTTGATGTCCGTGTACTGTAGAAGTTCAGAAATATCGACCTGGAAAGCACAACTTAAAATATCGAGCACCACTGAGCACTCTTGTGAAACCACAGAAACCCTTCGTAAAGTAAGCTATTCTACATATTGCACGTTTGAGCCTAACTTTTTCATCTTACTTTCAAAGTAGAGCACAGAAAAGGGATGCTCAACTCGATTGTTCTTTAGCTTATTCCATCAAAACCAATAATTCAACATGAATTTTGAGTAATCCCACAAGCTTCCCTGCATCAAATAATTTTCACTACCTTGAGTTTTTACGCCAACAGTTAGACCTGAAATAACAAGCACAGCTATAGTAACCATAATAGTAACCATAATCTGATGGCTTTTTAGCAGGTGTTTCTCTGACACAGTATGTGATTGGTTCCTCCTCTTATAAAACCCTCCCCCTCGGCAGCTCCCATCCTCTCTCCCAGCGGGTCAGTGGATGACAGCAGTGCTACGTCTTCCAACTCTGAACCCCTCAGCCCTGAGAGAGTAGGACCAGGGGGCGAAGCTGGGAAGCAGCAGCAGCAGCGGCGACGGAAGAAGAAGAGGAAGGGCCGTGACGAGGTCTACAACTTCTTGGATAGCCAGGAGAATAACATCAGCCAATCAGACAAGCATGGGATGCAGGATAAAGGCAGAAGGGAGGCGGAGGAGGACGAAGATGAGGAGGAGAACTGGGAGTGGGAGATCAGAGAGAGTGGAGGAGGGGGTAGGGTAAAAGGCAGGAAGACTAAGAGTCGGGCAAGACTTCCAGAGGAGTGGGGAGCTCCACAGCAGCCCGTGTCTCCCACGCCAGCTACAATTGCCCCTAAGTGGGCCACAGGTGCTGACACTGGTTCTAGTGACCCCAAAGCTCCAAACTCTGTCCCCAGCCCTGCTTTACCCTCTGCCCCTGAACAAATACCCGCAAATTTTACCAACTGTTCCCATGTTAGCCAAGAATCAGATTTGTCTTCACGCTCCTATGAGCCTATGTGTTTAGATGATTTTTCTGTGTCCGTTAAAAATGGGCAAAAAGCAAATGAAGAGAAAGTTTCAGCCAAACCCGAAAACAGTATTAGCTCAGCAGCTAGTACAGTCGCCAAGAATGGTTTAGCTGGGGATGTCAGCGGCAGCCTAGCTCTAATGACAGGGGACAATCTAAGCCCTGTCTCCCAGACCTTCTCTTTCCTTGATTCAGTTCTCCAGACCCCTCCGGGTTCCACTCCTGACTCCCAGACAACCACCCCTATCACCAACACACCCTCCCTTGCCACTGCTTCCCTCACAAAGTCCGCCCCACTAGAAACCACCATCTTTGCTTCACAAACCTCTTCTGATTTCAACCCTTTTAAGAGCACTTCAGACCTTCCCCCACTTCCACTGTGTCCACCAGTCTATCACCTTTAACTTCAGCAGAATCCTACCCTGCAACAACTGTAGGTGGATCAACCCTCAACATCGATGCCAAGTCTTTCATCCCCTCAGCCGCCCTAATGTCCTCCACAGCCACCCCCACCATTTCTGAGGCCGCTCCTGTTGTTAAAACAGCAGCAGTGGTCTCCACAGGAACCACTGGTCCTGCATCCAGTACCACCACAGCCACACCCCTTAGTTCCTCAGCTATTTCCTGTAAGAAAGAAGCTACCCCTACATCATCATCAGACACTCCCCCCAAAGTGTAGCAGTGTCCCTTAGCTCAGCCACACCCCCTCCTTCCATCACCCAAGCAGCCCCTCCCTCTCTCCCTGCACACTCAGACCACCTGGAGTCCTCGTCGCCACAGCTTCCCCCATTGGAAGGTTGGTGAACTACAAGGAAGATTATGAATAACATGGAGCTAATTTAAGCAAACGTGATTGTAGGCTAGGATAGCAGGAAGTAGTACTGTTTGTCTTCCTGTATGCATGGCTCTTTGCCTGCTTGGTGCTCGATCCTGTCCTCTGTGAATCTGTAATAACCAGGGCCTGACAGATATATCCAGAATGGCTTATTAATCAGCTTTTGAGATTTACCACAGATAAAAATCAGCTCTTTGTTACTGTTACAAAACACAATCTGGAAAATATCACAGACAGAAAATCATTTGTGTCCAGATATATTCATCTTCTTTGCTGATAGCATGACTATGGGACACAAATGTACTGTGCTGGTCGGGCCCTACATTAACAAAAACTGCCAGGGTAAACTGTCTGATTTGATTTCCCTCTGCCTGCCTCTATGTATCTGTTACCGTGATCATAATAATTGTATTACTTGACCTGCTGCTTCTGACAGCTTCTACTGTTTATGCTTGCTCCACAGTCTTCTGTTTTATGTGATTGTCAGCTGCTGTGTAACCTCCTGCTATCTCCTTTTTGTCTGTAGAAACACACATAACCTGGGTCACTGCATGGAAAAGCAAGCTGATGCCTTTTAGATTTAGTCAATAAAGTTACAGGCTTTAATCATCTGCATTGAAGTGAATTAGTATATTGGTAGATGAGGCAAGTTATGGCTGTGACCACAGACTTTATATAAAAGATGAACAGGATGTAGCCACTGTGATGCCATCCATTCATTGCAAAGTTTAGCTGAGTGTTTTCGCCATCTTAGCTTTTTGATACCAGACATCATGGAGCAAATCTGACTGTGGAACTGAGGGATCATATCATGATTGCGATGTGTCAGTCGAAATCAGGCCTTCCCTAAAGCATAACCTTGCTATCTGAACCAACGGTGACCATAATTTACTAAATGAACATCGTGTTGTTGTCAGCAAGACTAATGACTGAGTCCATGAACTCATCAAGAAAAAAATCTCTTCCCTGCACGCTTCTATACTTCTCTTTACAAGCAGAAGAGTCATCCCCTGTTGAGCATCAGCAAGAAAGCAGATTTTAAAGCACTTTTCAAATGCAGAGGCTATGCCCATCTTTTATATACAGTCTATGGTTGTGATCAAGAGAATCGGAAAATGTCTTATGAATTCATCTGCTAATAACTCAAAACATTGTTAAGGTTGATAAGGTACAAAATTTCAACTTTTTAACACCTCTAAAGTTTTCTTTTCAGATTAATTTTCAAATATTAATGATCCATACTTGTTTGGTGTTTCTATTGCTGTCATTTTAAATATTCAGGTTTAGACAGAATTCTGCTTTGTTATATGTTAATGATACATTACTCCATGCAGCTATTTTATGAATTCTTTAGTATGTAGTATTTGTCCCAAATGAATAACCAAAAATCCCCCCCCAAAAAAACCCAAAAGAAAATCTCCTGCTTTGAGCTGCAGGTTGTGACCTTCATCAGTGGATAGAATTTGCCACGTGTCACCTGTGAGGGACCATACGTTCACAATAATACCAAGTAATGACAACTCAACTATTTTCATGAGCACTGAGCAAAATCCATTCACTGATTTTGGCCCCTCATTGTGAGATTACATCTCATAAGGGGATTTGAATTCATTCTTTCTATTTCAGTGGCCAAAAGTTATCTTTAAAACAAAGAAAAAGATCAAGTAATTTTTAGACACTCCTGACCCTGAGCACATGGAGGAATTGATATTTTTTTGTCCCCCCTTTTTATTGGCTTAATGTCCTAATTAGAAATAACCTTCATGTACCAGAATGACCATCTGAAGCTGCCCAATCCCCAGACAAGTAGTAGCCACCAGTGTAATGTCCAGTGCCTGGTGTGGCCTGCCTCCTGTAACCTGAGAAAAACCCTTAGATGACCTCTTTCTAGTCCTCTTACTTATAATGCTGGCATTCTAGCCCAATCACTCTGTCTACATCCCATAGCCTCCTAATGAAGATATACTTTCCAACATGATTCCCTGTGCTTTGCTTTAGCCCCATCTCAGCCCTTAGACCCTCACGCTCCGGTTGAAATATCTTGAGATAAAAGGTTTTGTCAAGGAGCTAGAGCTGAGTCTGTCACTTTTATTCAGATCTTGGCCTTCAGACTGACACAACAGCAATTTTCAGCTACATCCGTACTTGATTATTTAAGTGATAGAGGGCTTAACGCCCAGTTATTCTTAGAGCGGATGTTGGACAACACAGCAGAGATCATTCTAAAGGGACTAAACTTTATTTTTTTCTCTCTCTCCCTTCCCTTTTGTTCTTTTTCATAATGCCAACAACAATGTGACCTCGATCCACAGGTAAGAACAGGTTTCCCTTTTCATTTTTTCAAGTTTGCACATCCTCAGGTCAGATCATTCTGAGCATGATTAATATGCTTGTCCCTGTGTTTGTTATTACTGTGTATGCCTTAAAAATTGTGACAGTGAAGTATTTGAACACAGAGTAAAATGAACTGAATTAATTCAAAAACCACTTTTAGTTTGGCCGTCTCAAAGAAAAAAAGCCAAACTATTGTCATAGCCTCGCTGTCTGTTCCACAAAAACGTTACGGAGGGGAGTTAGGGGCAGCCATCTGCTGCGACTGGTTGGGGGCGAGGGGAAAGAAAAGAGAGTGGAGAGAGAGGACAAAAGGCAAACTATAAGAGAGCGAGTGAGAGTTTAATCATTGCTAATGATTAAATACAGTAGTGGTGTATAAATACACAAGAAGTGAAAAGGTGAGTGAAGAAGAAATGCTCAGTGCTCCACATGTATCAGTCCTACATATTTGCTGAATGTGCTCGATGAAGGACATAGCTTGATGAAAAATGACTCCATGATTCCTCACAGTATTGCTTGCCATCTCAAGTATCTGGTTAGATCTCTTAAGATTTTAAGGACCAAGTAACATAAACCTAGTTTTGTAGCAAAATTGGAGAAGGTAAGAAATTAGAGTTCAGCCAGGCCTTCATATCTTTAATACATGCCTGTACATAGTGGTGTATTTACCAGCTCAAGGTATAGAGTTGTAGTCATAGACTTACTTGCATTCATCAATTTATTTTGTATTTTCTCTAATCAAAACAGGCTCAAGAATATACATATGCCCCAACTAATATTTGGTTAAATGTCCCTCAGCAAGTTGCACCTTGACCAGATGCTTTTGGTAGCCATCAACAAGCTTCTGGTATAATTCTAACTGGGTCTTTAAATTGGTAAAGTTCATTTAAATTGGTTGGTTTTCCTGTCACGGACTCAGCTTTTGAGCATAGTCCCAATATTTTCAATAAGGTTGTGGTCGGGGCTTTGGGAAGGCCATTCCAGAAGCTTAATGTTACCTTGTTTTATCCATTTTGAATGTTTTTGTGTTTGGGATCATCGTTCTGTTGGAACACTCAGTTACGTTCATGTTTAAACTGTACCTGTTGATTTGAGGTGAAGTTGAAGGATTTGGAGGCATTTCCCCTTCTTCTTTACTTCTTCCACTCACGTTACCAGTACCACTGGCAGCAGAACAGCCCCACAGCATGATGCTGCCACCACCAGATGGTACAATGTTCTTAGGTTTGAAGGCCTCACCTTTACTCCTCCAAACATACAATAAGGAAAATAATTATTTGATCCCCTGCTAAATTTGTAAGTTTGCTTGCTTACAAAGACATGAACAGTCTCTAATTTTTATGGTAGTTTTGCTTTAATGGAGACAGAGAATATCAATCAAAAATTCAGAAAAAACATATTACATAAATCAATCAGTTACAGATACTCCTGATCTCAACTCATTATGCGTATAAAGCACACCAAAGAATCAGTTTCTTCCATTACAACAAAGTGAGCCCAAAGAGCTGTCAAAGGATGATAGACCTGCACAAGCTTGGCTGGAATCAGCTACAAGACCATCAGCAAGAAGCTCGGTGAGAAGGTGACAACTGGTGGTGTGATTATTTGGAAATTGAAGAAATATAAAATGACCCATCAGTCGCACCCAGTCTGGAGCTCCACACAAGATCGTGCCTGGTGGGGTGAGGATGATCATGAGAAACGTGGTGGATCAGCCTGAAAGGACACCAGAGGAGCTTGTTAATGATTTGAAGGCAGCTGGGATCACAGTCACCAAGAACACTGTTGGTAACACACTACGCTGTAATGGGTTGAAATCTTGCAGCGCCCATACCATAAAATCTTGGATGAGAACTTCCTAGCAGCCAAGAATCCTGATGGATTTGGTGAGTTTCTGTAAATCAGAATGGGCCAAAATCCCTCCTGAGCTGTGTGCAAACCTGGAGGACCATCTTACCGCTGTGCTTACCAACAAGGGCTTCAACAAGTCCTGTTTTGTTTGGGGATCAAATACTTACTTCACTCAGTGACATGCAAATCAATCTATATTGTTTATGTAATCTTTTTTTTTCTGGGTTTTTGGTTGATATTCTGTCTCTCCCCATTAAAGTAAAACTACCCTAAAAATTAGACCGTTCATTTCTTTGTGAGCAAACTTATAGACAGCCTGAAGTTATTCAGATTTTAAAACTCATCCAAAACTATAGGGTTTAATCAGCAGGATGAGCAGCATGTGTGCAGTAGATTGTTAGTCAGTGTCGTGTTACCTCAGGGACAGAAAATGCTCACAGTTTTAAATAAGTATAATGCCAGAGTAACGCAGTGTTTTCAGGATGAACTGTAAGATTGCTTCTGTGCTCAGACATGTTTTAAGATTAAATATTGAGCTGCTGTTAATGACTGTGTGTTCTAGTCTAGTCTTTTCACCCAGACTGCACAGGTAGAGTGTTTTTGTTACCCAGCAAGCCTGGGAGTTTCTTTCCCCTGACTTTATCGTGACTCAATCTATTTTTAACCCTGCATCTTTCCTCTCATATACAATATTGATGACCGGGACTGTTTCATCCTTACGTAAAGCAAGCTCGCCCTCATCTTTTCAGGGTGCGTATAGTCTGAAATGCATGGTTGTTTTTCCAGACAGACAGACTGTGTGAGACAAAGACACTCTGGTGGGCAAAGCAAAGTGGTAACCATCTTTTACCTGATGCAGTCCCCTGGTTTTGTCCTTGAGAGCGAGTCGGGGAGATTGAATCAAAGCAAATTCTAGAAACTGAGAGAGCCACTGGGGAGCACGGTGTGTTGTGGTTGGCTGTGTAACATTGCAGACAGACGATCATGTTGCAGCCTGTCTCTTGTAAAGCACAGAGGCAGGTTGTTGTTTTAGACGCTCAGCCCTGCTCGCTGGCGCCATCAGGTGGCTGGTAGAGGGACTACAGTTCGGAACTGCTGCTGCTTGAGCTCAGCATGAAGAATGTTTCAAAGTCAGAAATGAGTCAAATCCAAGATTTACCAAGGAACATAATATTATTGTGCCATGGAGCAACTGTAAATATTCTTTATAAGTTTTTTGCCTGTGAAAAAAGCAGAGATACAGCACGTTAATTTGGCAAAATTCACTTTTTAGAATTATAGCTACTATTGACTAAGGCTGAACTCAGTCAGGGGATTTTGTGTTTTTTTTATAGCCCTATAAACTGAATATATCAGAATGTCAGACAATAAAAAAACAACATGAAGATCTCATCTTGGCCTCTGGGTGGTTGTCACTGGTTCTATTTTTGCAGCATTTTTTTGGTCTAAAATATAGATATGGGTATGATTGTGACTGTGCGTCAGACAGAGAGGAGAGAATCCAGCTGACTGCATCACCTCAGTGTTCTCAACATTAGCGTTGTAAAATACAGCCCAGTCTTTTCTTTTTATTCACTCATGTGCTCCACGTTAATTTTCAGTGTGAGTGAAATGTTTACACTCTTAGACACTGAAATATTTTTTTACAATTACTTTCTTGAGACCACTTCTTTTTTTCTCTCTCTTTCTCTCATTTTTCCTTAACCAGCAATTAAGAATGAGTTTGTTTTGTATGTGTGACTTCTATCAGCTGACACAGCTGTCACTGCTGATTGTCTGCGCACTAATTAAGGACGTTTGAAGAAGTGTTTAAAACCATTGCTAACTGTGTTTCGCGTTAATAAGTACAGACTTATTTTCATAACAATAATAAGCGGTTATGGCAGCGTTACTTTGGCATCATCACTGGAGCCAGCAGGCTGTACTCTAGTACACCAGCAGCTCTGCTGAAGCAAACATGCTGCACTGCATCAGTCATAGATATTGTATTTATGTGCTGGCCCGTTTATGCACAAGTAACCTTTTACACGCAGTAGGTTGCATTTAGCTGTATTTTCATTAAATCAATGATCAGCTGATCTCAATGCCAGCCCGCATCAACTAATGGCTCAACTGCTACCTTAGATACTGTACATCAAATTAGTAGGCAAATCTGCCGGGGCATGCTATTTCAGCTATATTAGCCTGCCCACAGTTGCTATGCATCTAGTAGCTGCCACCTCCACCCCAACAATCTGACCTTGTCAGCCATAACCAGAGAGCACCGAGTATCAAGGTAATGCCAAACATGATCACTCAGCAGCAGCAGCTTCATTGTGAGTGGATGGTTAATTTAAAAGTGTCAGCTATGTGAGAATAAAGTAATATTGCATAATATGCACCATCTGTTCTAGCGTTTATCAGTAACGATGTACTAAGTAACACTGGTCCTTGGTACCCTATGACCAGTAAGAGTAAAGAAATTCCAAACTAGATTTTAGGTCATCTATGAACACTTTTACTGCTGTCGAGTGTAGACGCTGGAGACCAAATGGTACATTGACTTTGACAGTTAGAGATCCCAAATATAATTGTCTCTGTTAAAATCAGTCATCCTGTGTAAGTAGGACTTTAGTGGAACACAGCATGTGTGTCACGAGGCAGGCGTTCATTTTCATTTATCTCAGTCCCCTTAAAAATAACTCCTATAGATACTTTAAGTTCACTCTCTGTGTATAATCCACCAAGGTGGTTTTGCTTGTGAGACTTACTATATGTTTGTGCAGTATTGCTTTCAAAATCATCCCAAACCTGAGGCGCATAAGAACCAACACAGAAGAAATGCAGTCACCAAACAGTGTAACAAAGCATGTTGCAATTTTATCAACAGAGCAGAGAAAGTTTCTGCAGCTGTTGCAGAACAACATAGAACCAAGAATGCAGTCGGTTCCTTGAGAGCCGTCGGGCTGGTTCAGTTTCCCACGTAGCGGCTCTTAAAGCCTGCTTCTCTCCCAGTAGCACACGTCCTGTCTTACAGCCTCTGTAAGGCTGAGTTTTACCCACAAGTGAGCTCAACAAAAGATTCAGGGTACCTTGAAGAATAGCTTTGGACTGAAGATTGACATCTTCATCTCACGTCTCATCGTTTGCCCTTTTCATCATCAGTTTTTGTGCTATTCCTCCCTCTTCTGTATTTTTATAATTTTTTTTCACTCCTTCCCATCTGCTGCCTGTAGAACATCTGAAAGTTGTTCCATCTTCCTTGCATCGTCCTGCCAATTCTGACTCACTGACACGTAACATGAACTGCAATGTAGAGGCTAGAATGAGCTGCCAGTCTTCTCTCCATGTGGAGGTCTGTTTATTTTGTAATTTTAAGACAAAATACATTTTCTTTAATGTTTCAGCTCTAATTTTCCTAATTAAAATTCTATGTGGGACTTTTAAACTAATTGCAGTCACAGAAGCGGGCTAAGGGGAGGTTTTGGAAATTACTTTTTGCATCTTGTCCTCCTTTCCTCCCATCTTATCACCTCCCTTCTTCACCCCAGTTTCCTTCTTTATCTGTAGCCCCAATCCCTTCTCTGGTTAAGTCTCTTCCTCAGTGTATTTACTTATTGAATCGTTCTAGTCCCACCCTTCTCCCGCTCTCTCTTCTACCCTTTATCATGTCTCATCTTTATCTTCTGTCTTCCTCATTCCCTCAGTCCACCCACCCTTCTTCTCTCTATTTGTCCTTTCCTTTTCTGCCCTCCATCCCTCATTTTCCTCTCCTGCCCCCTCCCTCCATCTCATTGCCCTTACTGTCTCCTCCATCCACATCACGTCTTTCCCTCTCCTTCCCAGACTCCCTGCGTCGCTGCGGAACCATAATAATCACTGCATCAACGAATCGGGTGTGGGTGGGGGCCGTGGGGGCGTTGGCATTGATGGTAGTTTTTTTGGGGGTTTTTTTTTTTTTTTTGGAGGGGGGGCTGGAGGGGTGGGGAGGGTGTTGTCAGGGAGACATGGTAGACGGTTGCCATGGAAACACAGACTCGGAGACCGAGGGATGGAGAAGGGGTGGACTGGGTGTGACACTCAGTGAGGTCGAAGAGTTAAAAATAGAAACACTCTGACAAGATCCCCCTCCCCACCACCACCCCCACACTGCTCACAGTTTCTCTCTCTCTCTGTGCCTTGTGCTGTGGGCAACCAGCTGTAGCATGTTCTGTCTTCGTCTCCAGTTTATGTTCAACAATCTGTGACCTTCAGAAAAACTACTGCCTGTGACCTCCACCTCACATAAAATGCTCCATGGTCTCATTTGCTGCATTTTCTGTATTTTTACTTTTACTGCCTCTCAGCTTCTATTTGTACCCTCAGTGGCTCTGTGGTTGAGCTTGTTAGTTGCCAAAGTTTTAGTTAAGTACACATTTTACATTTACACTTATGTGGCTATATTTAACAACCTCAAATTTCTAATCAGACTTTTCAGCGATAATTTCTCTGGGCTAAATTTGCATTTGCAGCAGGCCTTTCTAAGGCAAAATGCAGCCATGTAGCATCAGCATTCTAATGAAAAGAAAGATTGGAGAGGATTGGGAGAATCGTTCAACTGCTATCATTTCTGCTTTTGCCTGTAACCCTAATTGTGGAAATATTTTTAACTTGAATTTTGTTTGCATAGAAAAACTGTGCTTGATATAGTAAGCTGAAATATCCACCTTCAGCAATTTGCATATTTGTACAATATTCTGCCTAATAATGCCAACTATTTGCAGCTATTTAGTCAAAAAAATAAATATGTAGCTAATGCCTGAACCACGAATAGCGTTACAAGCAGGGATTCAGCAGTACTGAGGATAAAGTCCATATGCACAGTTTTCATTTGGAACTAGGGTCATATACGGTCGAGCAGTCCATGCAAACAAAGTAACAAAGGGGCAGGCAAGAGTTAAAAAAAAAAATTCAAAAATCAAAAAATCCAACAAAACAGAACTCATAAGCATCAGGCAAAAGCAGAAGTCAAAAGCTGGCAGGTGGTCACACATGAGAGAATCGATGAAACTCTGGGAAAGTGCCAGAAAGCGTGGAGATCGTCTCTCCACAATCTGGCAAGGAACAAAGGGAAGTGTGGTGTTGTTCCTGCGTGCACCGGGTGACTAATTAGCTGATGGGAAGGCAGGAAGTAGAACTAACTGCAATAAAACAAGGAGACTAATCTCAATGTAAAACAGGAAACCATTAGTCAGAGTTCATGCAGGTCATCACATATTTAAATACCCATTGTTAATAAATGATAAATTAATGATAAATGCTAAATTTGATCTGAGGGCACATACCTCTGCCAAGGCAGCTCGCGCTCTGTACAGTATTTACTTTGAAGGAAATCATATTAATTTGTTTCTTTGTTCTTTTTAAAGATACTTTATGAAGTTTGCAGTGCAGTAAAAATCAGATGAGGGCAGTATGATAGATGTTTACTTTGATTACACAAAGATTATGTAGAAGCAGGTTATGGATAATAGATACTGATTTGTAAATAACTGGATGTGAATAATGAGCATATTATATAATATTATACTGCAGTAGATTTCTAACCAGACTGCTCGCTCTCAACAGTTTTAAAGATATAACGCAGCTTGAAAGAAAGGCAGATGTCAAAGTGAGGTCAGAGGTCAAATTTGACATGATACTTGGATGCAAACTATGATGTCATATTTAGAATCCCCATATGCCAGAATCATTTCCTAAATGTTTCCAGTACAAACAAAGGCAATAAGAAAGATAATTTTAAATGGCTCTATACAGCATTATTATCACTTTGACATTCAGATAAATCTATTGACCTTAAAGGAAAGGTCAGAGGTCAAATGTGACATATTTTAACTCTTTCTACGGTACCTTCTATATGTTGACAACACACACCACACTTGTAAGAGATTTTTGTCAATTTTGGACCAATAAAGAAGTCATGAAGTTGGCCTTGAAGACCTTGGTGGATTTAAGCCAGATTATAATGGATTGTTAACAGGAGCCCGCTCTGCACCCCTACTAAGATTTATCGGAATTCATTCAAAACTTTTTGAGCAATCCGGTTTACAGGCAGAATGACACACACACACACACACACACACACACACACACACACACACAAAATGCTGCTGAACACATAACCTCTTTGTCAGTGATTAAACTTTAGTAAATTATTTATTTATTTTACTGTTGAGAAAAAGTTCAATCAATAAATATTTAGTGAGGTTCTAATGTATGTTTTTATGTTATGTTATTAGTCAAAACAAAGTCACACTAAATGTGTTGCCTAAACAAAACCTGACAGCTAGTGAAAACAAAGCTAAACAGGAGAGGAGCCATTTTTAACTTTGTAAATGCCATCCAATAATCTTAATAGCTACTATATAACATACAAACTTATTAAGTAAAATTGCAACTTCATAAAACAACTTTCAATCAGTTAGGAAACATTATTAGAATCATTCTATTTTTTTTACCAGTAAAAACAAATGGAGTTTATTTAAGTATTTCAAGGTCCAAAAGCAACTTGCAAATACTGATTGTTTCACAGGGTTCTCCAAACTCGTTC
Organism: Pterophyllum scalare; assembly: GCA_024447675.2. Classification (NCBI taxonomy): domain Eukaryota; kingdom Metazoa; phylum Chordata; class Actinopteri; order Cichliformes; family Cichlidae; genus Pterophyllum; species Pterophyllum scalare. The sequence continues at coordinate 23,559 of JAMQGT020008167.1, forward strand.
GTCTCTCGGTCAAACAGGGCAAACAGCATGGACGCAGGGATGGCATAATATATAAATAATATATACAGTACTGTGCGAAAATCTTGAGCCACCCCTCATTTCTTCCTATTTTGCTTCCAAGGGGTCCAACTTTTTTTTAAGTGGTTTTGAGCAACAGTTCTCCAGCTTTTTGAAGCTCTTTCAGAGTTTTTCTTTGGACATCGGCTGCTTTTTCACTTTGTTAGTAGCAGCCTGTTGCAAAAACACAATTTGTTCCCATATTTGAAAGTCATGTCCCTAAAGAAAGAGAAAAAAATCCAGGAAAGATCTGAGACATTCATCTGACCAGTACAACTGTGCAACTGGCCATACATTTGATTAATTAAAACAAACTTGCTTATGTATAACAATATACACTAGATTGCCAAAAGTATTTGCTTGTCTGCCTTCACACATATATGAACTTGAGTGATATCCCATTCTTAATCCTTCAATTTAATATGCTGTTGGTTCACCCTTTGCAGCAGTACTAGCTTCAACTCTTCTGGGAAGGCTTTCCACAAGGTTTAGGAGTGTTTATGGGAATTTTTGACCATTCTTCCAGAAGCACATTTGTGAGGTCAGTCACTGATGTTGGATGAGAAGGCCTGGCTCACAGTCTCCACTCTAATTCATCCCAAAGGTGTTCTATCAGGTTGAGGTCAGGACTCTGTGCAGGCCAGTCAAGTTCTTCCACACCAAACTCACTCATCCATGTCTTTATGGACCTGCTTTGTGCACTGGTTTGCAGCCATATTGAAACAGGAAGGGGCCATCCCCAAACTGTTCCCCCAAAGTTGGGAGCATGAAATTGTCCAAAATGGTATGCTGAAGCATTAAGAGTTCCTTTCACTGGAACTAAGGGCCCAAGCCCAACTCCTGAAAAATACCCCCACACCATAATCCCCCTGCCACCAAACTTTACACTTCGCACAGTGCAGTCAGACAGGTACTGTCAACCACCATGTCAACCATGCTTTGCACTGTGCTTGGTGATGTAAGGCTTGGATGCAGCTGCTTGGCCATGAAAACTCATTCCATGAAGGCCACATGAAGTTTGGAGGTCTGTAGTGATTGACTCTGCAGAAAGTTGATGGCCTCTGCCCACTATGTGCTTCAGTAACTACTGACCCAACTTTGTGATTTTACGTGGCCTACTACTTCTTGGCCTACTACTTCTTGGTTAAGTTGTTATAATACCACTAACAGCTGACTGTGGAATATTTGTTAACAAGGAAATTTCACAACTGGAACTTGCACAGGTATCATCCTATCACGGTACCACGCTGGAATTCACTGAGCTCCTGAGAGCGACCCATTCTTTCACTTATGTTTGTAGAAGCAGTCTGCATGCCTAGGTGCTTGGTTTATACACCTGTGGAAGTGATTGGAACACCTGAATTCAGTGATTTGGATGGGTGAGTGAATGCTTTTGGCAGTATAGTGTATATTTAAATTCTCAACTCCTTCAGGGGTAACCTGACACCACCTTTATGTCTGCTGCAAATATTTTTGATTTAATGTGCACATGTGTCCCTGAAACAAGCACCCAACATTACAAACCTTTTTTAACTTCTGAAAAATTCTTTCTCCAACATATAAGGTTAGGGTAGGGTCAGGGTTAGGATTAGGATCACCTATATGACATGTGCCTCAGGGGGTTCATCCAGCTGCTGTTGAGATATTTTATAGGTAAACATTTATGAGCTACTGGTGATGCTACCATGGATGTCTGTATTTATCTTACTGGTATTCAGGATAGAGCCTTTAATGAGGCGGTAATTTTGTGTAACTGTCTAAATGCACGGTAGAAGGATAATCTGCAGGGGAGATGCTTTTTAAATCTTATTTTAGGAAAAAGTCACCCATATTTCTAAGCATTTTTTGCCATCAGATTTGACAGGTGTTTCTGTATATGCAGTTTTTATATTGCGGTGCCCATTTAAAATACAGTTATGGCTTTCTCCTCGTTAAAACACTTAAATTACCCGCCCAAATAACTGCCCAGAGGCATTTCCAAGATGGCTGTCAAGTGGTGAGACTTAGAAAAGCTTAAATAACCTCAGGTTGAAAAAAGCAAATAGTGGGCGATCGCCGCAGTGAATCAGTTTCAAGGACAATTTTTCCAAACTGTAGTTAAACATCCACCAGTGATTGGGTTTATGTTTACAGATTAGGTAGTTTCTGTCGGTACTCTTTTTGACCATAAAATCTTGGATTAGAATCCACTGGTCATTTTAGTGATTCTTTCCCTTTTTCTCTTGATAGCATGTATTAGAGACACACAAGGAATATATTAGCAGAAAAAGAAATGCAGAATTTACCACAAGGATGTAGTTTGCACAACTGTACAGGCTGTTGTAATCCGTTGGTGAATGGAAGAGTTGAAGGGCAACACTGAGGGAACGGTTTAATACAGTCATATTGTTTTTGTTAAAATAAACCGGTGCACAGGATGGTGGTTATGTAGTTTAGCCTAATTCTGATTCAGCCTTCTAATTAACTTGGTCACAAGTTGGAGCTACAGTGACTTTGACATACAAGTCAGAGCAGTTCAAGTAATTAGAAACCTTTAAGTTGGTCCAATTTGTGTCAAAAGCTCTTTCTCTGGGTTGTATCTCAAAGATCATACACATATTTTTAGATGCAGTGTCAACGTTCTCGACACTTTCTTGATCAACAGCTGCAGCAGCATCAGCAGAGGGATTGACTCACAGCTCATGGAGCCAATTAAGGTGGAGTGTTTCTCAGCACATGTCAGTCGCAGGGACATGATACTCATATTTTTAAATTCAGCCTGACTTAATGGGCAAGAAAAAGAATGTGATATCTTTCGAGATATCTGGTTTTCTGAATTGGTGATAAAATTTGATTGGATCGTCATATGAGTTACAAGTACAAATGCAGTGTGCTTGAGTTAACATCACTGGCATTAAAGAACATCAAATAACTCACCAACATTGAGACAAATAAGTCTGAAATAAGCATTTTGTGTATCTGTGGAAGATTCCTTTTACAGCAGTGAAACTCACTGTATGGAGTCTTAGCTAAAGCTCACTGCATGCCACAGGCTTTCAGACTTGATAGTCCAACAAAGACCTAATGAACATACTAAATCTTTTTGAACCGTCATTGCACGAGTGATTACAGTATGTTAAGAAGAGGATAGTGGCAGTCCTCTATGTCTTCCAAGTTTCATTAGCTCTTATGTCCTCTGAAATGGGAGAATATCATCTGCCAACCTTTAACCCTTGAACCCACTTCTGAGCTTAAACCAAACTCAGGCATAAGTGTTGCCTGGATCTCTTGCATAATACCCATCCTTTCCAAGTCTGTCAAAATTATACAACAATCTAATGTCTTCCTCTCTCTCCCAGTGGCTCACTGTTGCTCTGTGGTTACAATAGACAAATTGTTTATGGAGAATTATGTAATGCTCATTCATTGTCAGTCATGCTTGCTATTTTGGCACAGGCCTCGGGTGTGTTGGGGTGAAGTGGGGTTTGTGGGAGACACTCGGCTGTCTCAAGTTGCTCTAGAGAGAGAATAACGACTGTTGCATATTCAGTAGTGCTTTCTACTACGTTCTCTGTCTCCTGAAAGCACTTTCTGTTGTATTTACACTTTCAGGTTGCTAACGCTCTAATATTATCAGTCCACTCCTATACTCACTTTACACACACGACTGTACACCGATTCATGACACAACTACACATTCAAGTTTGCAGACGACACAGCTGTGGTGGGGTTGATAACCAATAATGATGAGGCAGCTTACAGACAGGAGGTCCAGGCCCTCACCTCCTGGTGCCAGAATAATGACTTGCTCCTCAACACCAACAAGACAAAGGAGCTTGTCATTGACTCTCAGAAAACATAAGGACACAGAACATGCCAGTCTGATAATTGCTGGGGATAAAGTGGAACAGGTGGGGAGCTTCAAGTACCTTGGTGTTCACCTCTCAAGGGACTTGACATGGGTAGTAAACACCAGAGAAGTGGTGAAGAAGGCCCAGCAGAGGCTCTTCTTCCTGCGGTCCCTCAAGAAAACTGGGCTCCCACGAAAACTCCTCACCAACTTCTACCAATGCACCATAGAAAGTGTCCTGAGCTATGGATGCATGGTGTGGTTCTCCAGCTGCACCTCAGAGGAGAGAAAAGACCTGCAGCAGATCATTAAGACTTCATCAAAGATCACTGGTGCCCCTCTTCCATCTTTGGACCAAATTCACTCTGCCTGGCTGAGAAAAGAGCCGAAAAAAATCAGGTCGGATTACACACACCCTGGACAATGTCTTTTTGGCACCCTCCCCTCTGGCAGGCTCAGGTCATGAGAGCCGTAAAAGCTCTGCTGTAAGCCAGAGCATGGACTCACTGGACTTCACACTTGCATACCACTGCACCTTACCCACATCCACCCTTTATGGACAGCTAGGCCTGTATTACCTCATTTTTGTTGCTATTTATATTTATTATATTTGTATTTGTTTTTATTTTCTTGTTTCTGTTTTTGTTCTTATTTTTATTTATTGCTTGTGCAATTTATAGCTTGCTCAAATGCTGCAGTGAAAAAAGGGAGCGCTGTCAAACAGAATTTCATTGCATGGAAATGTGCAATGACAATAAAGAATTTCTAATTTTTAATATTCTAATGCTAACCAAATACAGTATAAAAACATTAATGTAGAATTTGGGTCTGAAAAGTGAAGCCAAGACAGAAGTGCTTTAAACCTGCATTCATTTAGTGGCCACCAGGGGGCGTCCTTGTGGTTGCAAAAAGACTTCTGGGCCTGTAGAAGACTATGGGGAAAAGGCTCTTGGCCTTGACCTTAATAAATTTTTTCGTGATGAGTTTATTGGCTCAGTCACTATATTTTTGGGTCATATTATTTTGTTCATTATAAATTGGGTTGTATGTACATTAAAGCCCACAGTCATCACCTCCAACAACACGTTTTTGATATGTGTCCGTTAGAATGATTATTTTCTTTGTTCCCTGATTGCCAAAACTTGAGAAAACAATTTAATAAAAAACTAAATTGCATATTCTGATTGTCTAGGGTTAGATTTTAGTGTTAGGGTTAGGACTGGGGTTAACACAGATGACGACTTAGACCTCAGAGGGTTAAGTCCTCTAAGTTGCGAGCTAGAACCGCCATTGATCAAGGTTTCAGCACATTCACCGATGCCCTGTTACCAGTTCATCATTGCTTCCACCTCTGTGTGTACTCAGCGCTGCTGATCAGGAACACCCTACAAGCCTTGCCATTTTGGACATGCTCCAACCAAGTCATTTAGCTGTTGGGATTTGGCCCTGTTCCAAGTTCCTCAGGCCTTAACACCTGCACATTTCTACCACATACAAGATGTTGACTAAGGGAACCAACTGTTCTAAATTTATTGCCAACTATATCCAAGACTTTGACATTCCTTTGTGAGCAGTCTTAATTTTTTAGCTATGCAATTTAGAGTTCCATGTACAGCATATTATGAGAGCCATATCCCTTCTTAAATATGACCTTGGTCTTTTGGAAATGCTACTTCTGCCTTTAGGCAACCTTAAGAATCTCCAGAAGATTCTGCCAAGAGAGAGTACTGAATTCCAGATGGTTGCACTCCTTGAAGTCAATTTATTCTCACTGCAGTGCACATGGTGTTTGTGATACAAGTGCAGCACAGAATGTAAGGTCACCCTGGAAACAGCATCACTTAAATGCCTAGAAAGTATCTGGATATTTCAATTTGCTGATCAAAGCTACAATTTTAGGTAAATGTAATGTAATACTGACAGCTGATGAAAGATTTCTAATCCTTTTTACAAAGTTATAATATCAGTCCCATGCAGAGAATAGTAGAATTCTGCACCACTCTTAAAAATCCTTTCCTTCAAGCTCACGTCAGCTCACCATGCTGTTGTTCCATAGTGATTTTTCATATTTTTAATGAACTGGTTTTGGAAAGTGTTTGGACTTCATCTTAATTTAATTGGTAGTATGTTGGTGTCATTGTCATAAAGGCAAAGTTACCTTATGCTTTGAATATTACACAGACATACATAGCAATCAAACCTAATAAGTCGCTCCACTTAATACCATCACAGCCTATGTGTAACAGCGTTGCTCTCAAAAGACAGCCACTGTTGGCTTGACCAAGACCATTTTGCCTTAAAGGATTCATCTGCCCCTGTCTTATACACTCGTCTGCCCTAGTTTTAACTACAAAGGGTCTTTAAACGATAGCTATTACCAATGTGAAGTGCCTGGACCTTGCTGTCTCCGATCACCTTGCTGTCTGCTTTTCTGATCCTGTACCTCTGCCTAGACCATGCGCCAAACGTACCATCACATACAGGAACATCATGAGTATTACTATATTGGCCTTGAACAACCTGATAGCAACCTATGGCAGGCCCTAAGGTTGCCATGAGGTCCTATAAAGATGCTCTTTCTCAGGCCAAGACTCATTATTACTCCATTATTATACTTTAACTATGAATTTTCCATGATGATTTACAAATAATTTCTTTAAAAATCCTACAATGTGATTTCCTGGATTTTATTTTCTCATTTTGCCTCTCATAGTTGAAGTGTACCTATGATGGGAATTACAGACCTCTCTCATCTTTCTATGTAGGAAAACTTGCACAATCAGTGGCTGACTAAATACTTTTTTGCCCCACTGTATAATGTTCAGTGGAATGTATTATTGAAATTTCTCTTAAGAGACAAATATCTTTAGCTAGATGTGGGACATGTTCTTGATACTGGCACTTTTCCTCAGATGATGTAGCTTGTGTTAGCTACTATATATACATAACATTATGACCACTGGCAGGTGAAGTGAATAAAACTGATTATCTCTTCTTTATGGCACTTAGAAAGTGGGATATATTAGCAAACATTTTCTCCTCAAAAATTATGTTATACTGACCACTGGTCTGCAGTGGTGAACCAGTGACAAGGGTATGGGCAGCCAAGGCTCACTGAGCACATGGAGAGTGAAGGCTGGCCTGTGTGGTTTAACATTTGGCATCAGGGTGCACTATGGGAAAAAGAGAAGCCATTGGAGGCAGTGTGATGCTTTGGGCAATGTTAGGAAACCTTAGGGCCTGCCATCCATCTGTGAGATGTGCTGGACAAGCAAGGAGACCCCATCTCACAACTTAGAGGGCTTAAAGGATCTGTTGCTAACATCTTGGTGCAGATACCACAGCACACCTTCAGGGGTCTAATGGAGAACATGCCTCAACAGGTCAGGTCTGTTTTGGCAGCAAAAGGAGGATCAACACAATATTAGGCAGGTGGTCATGATGATGTGTTTGATTGGGGTACGTGCAACATGAACACAGTCACCTGAAGCATTCACACTTTGAAGTAGTGTATATCATGTCATAAGTCAAGAATCTGAACAGTGCATAAACTGCTCAATCAATTAAAGGATAATTATTCTTATTTGTGAAATATAATAATAATCCATTATCATCATCGTCATCATCATCATTATTATTATATAATAATATATCACATATATCTTAATATCATTATCGTAGTGTATGTATGTCTGTTCCTTAATTCCTTCTAGACTCATTAATCAATCTGGGTGAAAGTTACTATATAAACTGCCTAGGGTACCGTGGCTATCAGCATCTATACAGCCTTTGGGAATTATTTTGACAAGACTTAAGATATATAATTTGTAAGGATTTATGTGCATTAGCTGATCTCATGTATGTTGTTGACATCACATGCACATTGTTCTTTGTAAATACATTTTTACTAAACAGTTTTTAGTGCAGTGGCACTGAAATAACATGATAAATTAACATACATGTCTGTGTTTTAATGCATGAGCGAAATGAACAAGCACCTTGCTGGTAATAATAAGAATAATCCTATTATTATTACATATTTACTAATTTTATTCTTTAATGTAAATTTCAGGAAAAAATGAGTCAAACATGAATGTTAAAAAAAACAGTATTATACATTCTAAAATTTTCAATTCAAGAACATTTAGCCAATTAGTTCCTTGTCCAATATTTCTTATTAATGCGTTACATGCATTTTCGGCTTTTCAGCAACACTAGATGAGCAAATGCTGCAGAATTTGTACCCTGTTCAAGATCTTTTATTGTCAGCACCAACTAACTACTGGTTACTTGTTTGTGTTGAATGCGTGGTAATTAAACCCAATTCCAAAAATGTTGGGAAACAAACAACAGAATGCAAGGATTTGCAAATCTCATAAACCTGTATTTTATTCACAATGAAACATAACTGAGAGATTTTGCTATATCCCACAAAATATTAGCTAATTTTTAATTTGATGGCAGCAGCCTGTCTCAAAAAAGTTGGGATGGGGGCAGCAACATTTTTTATTGTTACCTGGTAGCTACGTGACAGTGAGTTTAACACGGTCGTTTTATGGAGGAATGTAGTATGAGCAGAGTAACAAATTACGTTCCAATGTACTGCATTCTTTTTGAGTAACGACCCCAACACTGCTCACACCTGTAACTTCCATGTGTGTGCAAGAAGTAGCTGATTGTGCTGGTTGAAGGGGATGCCCTCACAAGGCTGCTGCTGCATGCAGCATTCTCTGCTGCTGCTCATTTCATGCCTGGTGCCAGATGCCACAGAGTGACAGAGGAAGAAAGATGTCCAGAAGAAAGATGTTTTCTCCTAGAAATTCACATTTTGGGGCTACAGCTCCAACATGCTGGACTGTCTCACAAGTGCATGTCTGAAGTCCAGAGAGTGTGAGCTGAATATACTTGATGATTCAGAAGTTGTTTGGTGACGTCTGCCACATTGTTTCCACATTGTCATCTGTTCCATTGTTAAAATGTCAATTATATCTGGCCTGTGTATACACTAAATGAACCTTAATTAAAGTAATAAGTGTAATCAAATGATTTGATTCAGCTAATCATGTTAAGTGGATAAAATCTTTGCACAGGGAAAATGTGAACAGCGCAAAATACATTCACTGAAGGCACAAATTAATCAAGACAGGAGTGCAAGGTTGAGACGCTGTCCCTTTTTGCGTGGCAACTTCATGACGTCCCTGTGGTAAATTTTAACCTCAAAATCCTGTGTAGTATGTAGGTTGTCTGCTTTTGTGGCCAGTCATTGGCTGATAGAAGAAGGAGGCAAGTCTCACCAGGATGATTACTGTCTTCAGCGTGTCTCTCACCATGTATCAACATGTGAACACTGGCTGTCATTTGGCAGCTGAGTAACTGTGGCAGCCATTGATCTGTTGCATGCACGTGTGTGTGAGTGTGTGTGCGCATGTTTGCCGCTGTACGTGTGTGTAGGCAATTTTATGTCTTCGTGTGTATGCTTCTGCATGTTTGTCGCTAGGGGTTGTATGCTGAAATTCTGCTCCAGCGAATGAGGGAATATTCCTGGCTGTCATGTGACTGTATGATGTCAGGGAAGAGAGAGAGAGAACAGAGATAAAGACAGAGTGAGAGAGAGAGAGAGAGCAAGGTGCAATTCAGCCCCACAGCTGATCAGCGCAGTGCTCAGAGAGAAGCTGAGACGGCTAGACACATACACACACTCACTTACACACACTTCTTTTGCCTCACCTATACGCGCATGCACTGTGCATACACACATGCACTTTAAGCACATCAACACACAAACTGGGAGGCATCACTTTAAAAAAGAAAGAATGCATTGCTTCTCCTGCTTTCTAAGCTCTTGATACTTTGGATACCGAGGACGTATCTGCCTCTTGGACAAGAGTAAAACGATTCTTACTGGAAACAGAAAAAAAAACTGAGAAAGAAGAACACAAAAACTTGAAAAAAGGACAAGAGTTAACAGCAGAGAATCAGAGACAAGTGACAAAGCCAGAAAAAGCCTGTCTGACTCGCCCTGGCAGCAGTCTGGCATTATTAGTGGCAGCAGCGGGTTTGGACAACCATTCAGTGGGCATCAACAGCAGCAGCATCAACAACAACACAAACCTTCCAGCACTCTCTCTGGTGTCAGCGTCCCTGCGGTCCTGGCCTCCTCTCCACTGTCTCCCTTCAGTCCCACCTCTTCGCACCACAGTGACTGGTACTGCCAAGGCCAGATGGCACTTGGGGGGCAAGTTGCTGCCCAGGCAGGGTCCAGAATAACTTTGATGGAAGACCAGGTGAATTTAGGGCAAGGCCGGAATGAGGGTACATCATCTAGAATGACGGCAGAGGCAGCAGGTGCCCAAAGCTTCAGCATGCCAGCACAGAAGATTGACGATGAGGGATTCAGAGGGGAGAGATTGAGGGAAGGTGGACTTAGGGTGGGAGAGGCAGGAGGGTCATTAGGAAGTGCAGGACAAAGTCCCAGCAGCCCCATGTCTTCCCACACCTCCCTATCCTCTTCATCACTCTCACCTTCTATCTCGCCTGGAGCATCCATTCCAAATTCTGTGTTAGATCCTAATCCTGTACCCAACCCCAACATTGGACAAAGTAATCTGCAACCAAAAAATCCAGGCAACAAGGATGTTTTGGCTGTCCAAGGCAAGGGTTCACTCTCTCCTCCAAAACAGATTTCTGGCCAAGGGGACAGAAGCACACTGAGCCCTTCCTTCACTGGAAGTACCAACTCAAGTCTTGGAAATGAAGATGCTGAGAAGAAATCCTCCGGGAACTTATTCAGAAATCACAAAGAAAATTCTGCTGCAAGTATAACTGGAAACCAAATTCTCAAGCCATATTTAGAAAAGCAAAGTGTTCATACACAACTTAGTGTGGCTGCTGTTCCATCAGCTGACTTAACCGGGAGCAGATTTTGTTACACTGCCATTCATACAGGAGACCCACCTGCAGCCTCTGCCAACACAACTACCACTGATGTTGGAGAGAGTGGATTGGAAAGAGAACACTCAAGCCATGCTGAAAAGAGGATATCAGGATCATCCACTTTACTGAGTAGTGACGAAAAAGAGTGCGGAGTTTTAAGTCCCAGAATGTGCCAGGATTTAAATCGCACTGAGGATGGCAGAGTGGGATCATGTCGGCCATTTAACAGAGAAATGAAAACAAACCATAGTAATGAGGGACCGCAGCGGGCTGCAGTGAGACGCGCAATGTCTGACTGTTCACATCTGTCTGTTCCCATGGTAATGGCAGGAACATACCCCACCAGTACAGGAGGCTTGCCAGTGATGGCACCCAATGTGCTCAATTTCACCCTGACAGGAACAGCATGCCCGACGAGGGCGCCCTACCCACACGCCGCTGTCCGACGCTCACTTACGGTCACGGATGGCACCGAAGCTGCTGCTGCAATGGTGACAATGATGGCCTCCCCATTAATAACGTCCCTGGTTTTGCCATCATCTCCACCCCCAAAGAGGCATCATGGGAGTTGTGAGAGCAATTTTTTAATTCCTGTCCCACCCCCTGTTGGAATGTCGGCTAACACCTCTCAAGATAGTAAACTAAACACAGCGGGTAAGACTTCTGGCTTTGTTTATGTGTGTGTATCCATGGGCATGGATAGGAACGCGTATGAAAGGTTGTAGTCACTGGAGGCTTTGACTGTGTGTCAACCAATCAGAACATAGTGATGATATTTCCTTGATTAAATAATCTTAAAATTCTTATTTCAGAAAAAGCAGTTTAGACTTTTTCTTTTTACTCTTTTTACTGGTAGTGCGTAAAGTGCCTCAACTGCCAGAAAGTGGAAGTAAAGTAATGTACTTTGAAACACGATTTAACAATAAAAAAGAAGATTTCTTCGCTAATGCCAAACTGACAAAATTTGTGTGGGACAGTGAGATTGGATGATGCTGTAGAAACATGCAAAGGCCAAAGACTACCACAGCTGTCCAATAGTTCTAAAAAATAAATGCAAATGGGCTCCAGTTCAAACTATGGCACATAAAGCTAGCATGTCACACAACCGCCACAACTATGCACGTTTGTGAAGTCGTATCTTGAAGCCAAAAAAAAAATTACGATTTTGGGTTTTTTGAAGTTAGATGTCAGATGTCACAAGTGTGAGGTAATAATAATAATGCCTTACTCTTTTCAAGGTACCCAAAGACACTTTACAATTTCAAGCACTATTCATTCACACCTCAATCATACTTGGTGGTGGTAAGCTACTATTACTATTACTGTGCAATCGCACAGCCACACCTGGGGCAATCTGACAGAGGCGTGGCTGCCAATTCGCACCTCCGACCACCACCAAACACACATAGGCAATGTGGGTTAAGTGTCTTGCCCAGGGACACAATGACAGCACACACTCAGACGGGGACTCGAACCAGCAACCCTCCAGTTGCGAGGTGAGCGCCTACCCACTGTGCCACTGCCACCTAAGGTGGGTGGACCTCACTGTGAGACCTTACGCCAATGAGCACATCCTGTTCTATCCTTCTTTCTGACTTTAAGTTGATGTTAGATTCAGTATAAGAGCCCATAAACTCAGACTTCAGGGGTCTCAGACTTCTAGACAAAAGTGTCTTTGTAACAACCAAAGTCTCCTCCTGATGGCCGCTAAAAAGAATTCAAGTTTTAGACACTTCTGTATTGGCTTTATTTTTCACAACTGGAAGCAACTTCCCTACTGTGTACTTGCATTCTTGGAAAAAAAAATGCATGCTTTGCCTTCACATAAATGTATATGCATTGGTGAGACGGACATTTCAGATTTGTAGGAGTGGCCTAAGGTAACCAGTCATTATTTGTGTGGTCTATACACAGTATTACTTTATTTTGGGGTGGCCCACATTAGCAAAGGCATTGGCACAATGGCTTTTTTTGCCTTGCCAAAACTTGCCATACTGTGTAAATGTCAATCAAGACTTAAACTTTATCTTCCTAAGGGGTTGTATGGCATCGGAACATCAGCATTATACACCTAAATTCATGAGTGCCAGCGGTTCTTTCTTTGCCGTTCCTGCCTCTGCACTATATCTGACCACATATCATTATAGCACAATTGCATCTGGCTAAATATAGCTCGTTTGCCATGCCTTCTTTTCCAACATTAGCCAAGATTGAAAAGCGAGGCATTTTAGTTTCAGTAAGAGGCTGCCATACCACTTTGATTTAGTGTCATTCTAATTTATGACAGTGGTTAATCAAGTTAATGAGCTGAGTTGAAAGGGGTGTATGGTGGTTGCGCATGTCAATATGTGGACTATGAGAGACTTATCTTACATGGCCACTCTATGAAGGTCTTTAGATCTCATCAATCTTTGATAAAAGTCTGTACAGACATTAGAAGCCATTGCCAGTTGTAAATTGGCCTTTTGGTTACATTTTCTGTGTTTGAATTTCCTTCTTGCCATTCTCCAAGGACAGAAACTCATCTACGTGTCAGAGTATCATTTTGCACTGTGGCACAGACTACAAAAGCAACATCAAACCAAATCTGTTTGCTTACAGATGAATACAAACTTAGACGGAACAACTGCTGACTTGAGTCTGGAATAAATAAATAAGCTGCATAGATAGGAAACACACTGAGAGTCTAAAATAATGTGGACACAAAGACAAAGAATAAAGGAAATGAGAGCAGACAAGATAAACTTGCTGTTTAACCAGGTTATAAGATTACATGCCAATGTGCAGCAGGAATCACAGTATTGTATTTGACACACAGCAAGGCCAGTGTTGCAGTGAAAGTTGTCTGGACACTGGATGTTTTCCTCCAGGAGACCCACATTTTTAAAAATATTACCTCTAAAGGCTGAGCCTGTTTTCATTAATATCTCCTCCTCTTATAGGAGATGTACTAAGGAAAATCATTTGGGAAATGGGGTCACATCTTCATTGTGTTTCATCTCATTTGATGAGTGCCTAACAAAGATCAATTCAATTCAATTCAATTTTATTTATATGGCGCCAAATCACAACAAACAGTCGCCTCAAGGCGCGATCATGTTGGGGAATTCTCTGATAAGTGCTTGGACATATTTAAAGGACATTTTCACAAGTTCAGCCGGATGGTGAGGCAAGTGAAAGCATGTGAAGGGAGCAGGCAGAGGATTATGGGAGCCCGAGGCTTAGAACTCAAAAAGAATACTGATATGGGTTATTTGCTTTTTTTAAAGCTTTTAATGTGACAAAGTGGAAGAGGACCTGTTCTGCTCATTTCTAGCAGCATATCTTTATTTTAAGACTACTAGAGTATCGTTGCATGATTTTTAGTTCAAAATCATCCTCACTTATCTTAGAATGGTGCCGGCACTTTGTTTACTTGAAGCCTACCTTTTGATTGACTCACGAGAAGGTCTGATTAGCTTTTGCGCTTACAGCCAGAGCTTTGCATCTGAGATCACCATATATGGATGTTTGCTGTCACTGACATCATACAGATCCAAGAGTAGAAAAAACTGCCTTTCAGTGCAATCTGAAGCCTGGTCTGTTTGCTCACAGGGATTACTTTTACTGACCTCATTATTTGAAACTGTGGCCATGTTTAATGTAAGTATCCATCATTGGAAGTATATAAATATGACACTCATAACAGCAGAATAGACCTACTTTGAGAAAGCTTAATATGTACCATCAATAACTGCATTTGTTCTCACTGTGATGCTTCTGTGGGTTTAGATTCAGTATAAACTGCATGTTTCTGACTCTTCCATCCATTCAGTGGGTTGTTTTGTTTTGCAGCCTGCAGTTGACAGAAAAGCTGGAACATTGATTAGACATTGACACTGACTGTACTCATTCAAATATAGAGCAGCTATTTCTAGCATTTTGTGTGTGTGTGTGTGTGTGTGTGCATGTGTGCGTGCGCGCGTGTTCATATACACAATATGAGTATGTAGGTGAACAGCTTCCAGTGACGTGAATCTTAGCAATTCTAAAAGCACACACCCACACAGACTCACAACAGACAGCATGTCTGCAGCTTAACATGCTCTTTCATTCAGCACAGAAGGCAGTCACAGCTACACACCACATATGCACAACAAAGTACACAACTGTGAAGGGAGGGGCAGACGAATGCAAGGCTAAAATGTTGAGCTAACAGGACTCAGAGTGATAACAACCAGACATTAGCCTCTCAAGCTTGGACTCTCGAGCTAATTCAAGTTGAGTTAATTCGGAGGATTGGGACTGGTATTTATATGCTTCATCAGAGGCAAAACAGCAGCTGGGATTACATGTATCTGCTTGCCGTGAAGCCAGCTGAGCTTGTGTTTTTTTTAAACTGGAAGTTGGTACAACATAATGTAAGCAGTTTTCTATATAACAGAAGTAATAGTAGCAGGAGTAGGTCACTTTGAAAATGGGAGATGCTGTTCCTTCCTTCCCTGGTATGACTTAGAGTTCAGAAAAGCTGGAAATGGCCTCTTTTTGTCATATTTGCACTTGCCACAGAGAAAAATGCTCTGCATTTCCTGCAGATTCCTGTCTTCAGTGCGATATTTTGCTAGCTGAACATTTTTGTATTTGAATGTTAAAAGTTATGAATACAAATGTAACGCTAAAACCAGTGAGGCGCATTACACTGGATCACACACGTGCATCGACTCTTCACGTTCACTGTAAGTGTTGTTTCTCAGTTAGCAGGGTTAATGATGTGAACAGGCACATTTTAACCCAAACCATCAGCTTTTCCAAAACCTAACAAAGTGGGATTGTGCCGAAATGTAACCACAAAGTGAGTGAAAGGAGTGAAAAAGAATGCAAACCTCTGACTTATGTGGCCACCATTCTTTCTTTGAAACAGCAATTATAAATTTTTTTATAAAGTTTTCAGATGCACTGCACAATATTTATTAACCATTTACAAAGTTTGTTAGACGTCGGGTCCAGATAATCTTCATAGATGGTTTATAAACCAATTATTAATCAATTTCTAATCAATTTTAAATATGTATTGTTTGTTAACAGTAAAATAACTTAACTGGCGCTGAATTAAATATTAATTTACCATTTATTAGCAATAGTCATTGTATAGTTATAGTCAATAGGTTTGCACTGTTAGCAAATAAATATTATTATTATTATTATTATTATTATTGGTCATATTTGAGTTTGTTTATTTAGTATAGAGATGATAAGATGTCTTTGTGGATCTAGAGAAAGCAGATGAGCCAAGAGAGAAGCTGTGCTGTGTGAGGAAGTCTAGTATGTGAGGGTGGTGCAGAAGTAAGGCAGTGGTGAGGTGTGCAGTAGGAGTGACAGATGGGTTCAAGGTGGGGATGGTATAACATGAGGGATCTGCTCTGAGCCCCTTCTTGTTTGCAATGTTGATAGACAGGCTGACAGATGGGTCAGGCAGGAGTGTCTCTGGACTATGATTTTCATAAACGACATTGTGATCTGCAGTGAGAGGTGGCGGAGAGCCTGGAAAGGTGGAGGTATGCATTGGAGAGAAGAGGAATGAATGTTAGTAGAAGCTCTGCATCTGTGTACGGTCATGCTCTGGTTTACACAGCAGTCAGCTATCGAGCTCTCTGTCACTTACAGACACGAGCACGTGCAGTTAATTGCCAGCAGCTGTGTTGTAGCATGGTACAGTATTAGATGGATGATCCAAGTTGTTCATGTTAGATGAGTTATATTACTGGTGCAGGGTGCAGTGATGCAACCATGAGTAATTTAATTCAATTCAATTTTATTTATGTAGCACCAAATCAGAACAGACAGTCGCCTCAAGCACTTTATATTGTAAGGTAAAGACCCTCCAATAATTACACAGAAAACCCAACAATCAAAACAACCCCCTATGAGTAAGTATTTGGCAACAGTGGGAAGGAAAAACTCCCTTTTAACAGGAAGAAACCTCCAGCAGAACCAGGCTCAGGGAGGGGCAGTCATCAGTTGGGGCTGAGGGGAGAGAGACAGGACAAAAGACATGCTGTGGAAATAAAATAAAATAATAATAAAACCACCGGGTTTTTAATTAAGGTATGAAATACAAAATGTCTCCCTGCATGTGTTCATCATGTGTCCCATTTGAATTAAACATTTTTGAGTTCACTAATGTAACTAAAGAATGATTTTGATTATTGCAAATGGGATTATTAGCTCTGTCTATTGTTTATGACACTGTAGTCATCAAATTGTATGCCGCGTTCGACAACCACATATATCACCACAATGTAGTCTGAACGGCAGGCAAACATTAGCAATCTGAGATTACTAAAAACATACGAAAATTGATAACCAGAAAAAACTTTATTTAGTGGTTAAAAAAAAAAGTCTTGAACCCACAGGTAGAACTCTAAATACATAACACTGAGGCACAGCACAGATCCTCTTTGCCACTGCTTTCAACACAACAGGTTAGCCACCCACAAAAACGCACATCTTTTTTTGTCACATTTAACATATATTATATACCAACCAGACCATCACATACACTGAGGAATAATTCAGGTAATCTGTAATTAGTGAGCATAGCTGAACAGCAGGTAAAAGTTCCAATCGGCCTCAGTCACACAGGCCAGGAGACCGGACATCGACCCTCCCTGTAAACCTCTGTGGCTGCTGGAGGTCCGGCTGTCATTTTGTGTGCCTTGTCAATGCATTTAAAGATTTACACACCAGCTCACTCTGACAATGAAAAACTATTTTGTCAGCGGTGGCTTTAAGGTTTAAAGGCCTCTTTATTTATTTCTTTAAATGCAACAGATATATTTTTAATAAACTTTCCCAATCTTGGTTATACTGATGAAGACAAAAAGCAAGAAATCACCATAGGAAACCTAATGTCTATGCAGATCTGGATTGTTTTGCAAAAAGACAAATAGCAAAGCCAGTGACAGCAGGCAAGATAAGCTTGCTGTTTAACGAGGTTACGGGCAGATAAGATTAGTACAATGAAATGATAAGAATGACAATATTATATTTTTAAGAGGAGCAGGATCCAAAACAATGTACGTCCTACTGTGGAGGCTGTGTGGCCAAAGGATATTTTCCTCCAGGGGAAATTACATTTATTCTGATTTTAATTCGTTTTTCATTGTCTCTAAGGTTAAGTCTCTTTTAATTGTCATCTCGTCCTCCAGTATGAGATGTAATAAGGGAAATCAGTGTGGGAAATGGGTTTGCTTCATCACTGGGTTTCACTTCATGAATGTCTAACAGATAGGATCTTGTAGCTTTTGTTGATGAATGTCTGGATGGTTTTTTACAAGTTAAGACTGATGGGTTGAAGTGGTTCCAGATCCCTTTATTCTGGGAAAATCTGTTTTGTCAATCCTATAGCTACGTTAACAATATCCCTGTCAATGACAGAACATTCCCGTTTTCACAACATGGCATTAAAATCCTGCGCGTGCGTGTGTGTAGTAGATCTGTTCACATTTGAATCATTAGAACTTGCTGAATTTCAACCCTTTTTCATGGCGTTTGGTTTGGTATTTAGAATTGTTCTCAACCCCCACCCCTTTTTCTTATCTCCACTTGAGGCTATTAAGCTCAAGGCTGCATTGGCCACTGCAGGAATAGCACACCCAAATAATGAGCTGAACTATCACTGATAAAGTTCCATTGTCATGTCAGCACCATGGAAAAGGAATGTGTAGGATGAAAAGGACGGTATCTGCATTTGTGTTCCATTGATTTTGATCTAATTGATCAAACTGGGCAATGTTAACAAAGCACACTGCCAACTCAGTGCTCTTTTTGTATTGCCTGGATTTCATGATTTGGTTTCTGCCTTTACACATATTGAAAGGCTAAAAAATAGGCAGAGTAATATTGCTAGGATTATAAAGTGACACCTTTTACTGCGTGCTCATTACAGCTGAAGAGGTCAGGGGGGCTTATCAATTCCTCCTTTTAGTTCCTTTGCTGCCGTTTGAATGAAATGGATAATATTGATTTATATTTTCTCTGTCAAACAGCAAAATCAGACTGCAATGAATCTGAGAAACAAGGACATTAAAATTCATGAAACAAAGAAGGAGCCGCTTTAAAAAGCAGCTGAAGCACGTTATGAGTTTGCATTAACAGTAGCTTAACATTCCAGTGCAGGATCTGACTTCAATTATAGTTTCATAAGACACCATGAAATAAATCACTGAGGCAGACAGACGGTAAAAAGAGAGCAGCAGGAGAACTATGTGACAATGACGCTGAATCCTGAACATAATGTGGTTCTTTGCGTCGGGCTGACACGCACAGATATGAGCCATTCATGTGACAACTTTCCGTCCTCATTGTTGCTTGTGTCTAATTTGATTTCCGCTGCAAGCTGGTTTGCAGCTCCAGTTAAAAGTAACATAACAAACTGTCTCTTTGTTTCACTGCAGCTGTAGTTGCCGCTCCTTGTTTTCTGCTCGATTGTTGGAGAAAACACAGCAGCAGCAAACTGCCATCGTTTGAAAGGAGATGGAGCGGTTATCACACAGCAAACAGGGGGGCAGGAGGGGGGCAATAGGGTACAGCACAGCCAGGCCTGTCCACTGTCACAGTTATGTAAGAAATGTCTTGATGGTAACAAAGAGTTTGTGTCTCTTCCTGCTCCGAGCCCTCAGCCCCCGCCGGCTGTGTCCTTAACCCCGGCGACCTCATTAACTATTCCCCTCTGCTGTGCTCATGCTGCTCATGCTTCCCTATTTACTCTTTCTTTGACTTTATTATATCTTTTTCCTCTGTTCATCCTATGGATCAGTTATTAGCAACATTAGTGCTGCTACGCAGTTTGACCAAGACGTTCCTCTGCAGAGCGGAGGTCCAGGAGAGGTGTTTGTACTGTATACACCTGGCACACCGTGTCACATATTCTCTTCAAATTGACAAAAATGTCTAATTAGTCATGCTTTTAACCCCAACATCTCAAGTTTTTTACATATGATCCAAACTAATGTTTTAGGACAACTAAAACTGACTTACAAACTGGGAATGTGGAATTTGAAGCACATGGCTAGATGGTATTTGAAAGTACTTTAAAGATGGCCTATTGTGCTTATTATTATTATTATTATTATTATGCTTCTGTCATACATGTGCTATTACAGTGGCAGATGTTCACCTTAAAAATGGTCAGAGTTTTAAATCATGCAGTCATACAAGTAATCTCTGCAGGCCAAATTACAAGCTTCAGATATTTTTTCTACTCTTTGTTCTTTATGATGTCATTGAGAGTAAATATCCCATATATGGACATATCAGGTGCACAGTTCTGGCTGCAAAGTCACACAGAAGCCCCACCCCCACTGCTGTTTGCTTGCAAGGGGGCAGCCAATCAGAAGGATACTGGCTTATAGGGAGAAAGAAGGGAGCTAAAACTGCTGGTTTTAGACAGTGGATGAACTAAAGTGCCTCAGTATGTCACAGTATAATAAGGATTATTTTAAAACTGTAAGTTAGTATAGTGTTGTAAATGAGTCATCTTTGATGTGTCATGGGGAACTAAATTAACTACCTGTGGTAACAAATTTCACAAAATAATTCCACACGTTGCAGAGGTGGTGAAGAGAGCATATTGATGATTGCATAAATATATTAGAAAAATACACTTGGTGATTGTCAAGGTTTAGGTGCTGTGGACTCTAAGCAGACGCAGAGGAATAGGTTTCAGTGCAAGGTTTTATTTACAGCAAGGAATGGGAGCAGAGCAGGCGGGCTTGGGATTGGAGGGGAAAAAAGGACTCCGGTGATGGAGGAGATGAATAGGGCTCCAGGGGTGGTGTGGCGAGTAGGCGAAGAGGTGGGCGTTGGGGTGAGACTGGGCTGCAGTCTCCAGGAACACTTCCACTCAACTGGGAGGAATCTGAACACAAAGAAAACACAGGTAAGTCAAGGCGGAGATAACAATAGAGACTCACGAAAAGGTGGCTGAAACTAACTGGTTCACAGTCAACGATCCAGCGACGGGTACGGCCAGCTTAAGAAGAGCAAGGTGACGAGCTGACCAGAAACAGGTGTGGAAACAGCTTCCACGATGGCCGGCCCAGGAGGGAGGAGACTCACAACCAAACAGCTCCAAAGAGACGCGCCCACCAACATACACCCACCCACACACCTGGGAGAGCAACAGAAAGAGAAAACACTACAAAACAGCCAGGGACCATGACAGTGATAGGTCATCTTCTGGAGGTTTCCCAGAAACTGAAATAATAACATAATCTTCGTTTCGCTGGAGCTCCATTTTATTCAGGTTTGTCGATAATAGCATGTTTAGAGATCATGTTTTCGATCTCCAAGTTCCCTCATAGCTCAGATCACAGGACACAAAGCTATTTAAGCATCTCCAGGAATATTAAGAACTCCGTAGGTGGTGGAGCTCATTCTGAGCTTTGCTGTTGTGGAATAATTTATTACGCTCACCGTCGAGACCTTTAAATCGAGGCTAACAACCTATTAATTTCACTTGCTAATGCAACTGTAAAACCTTCCAGCTTTTTCATTCAGAACCTCATTCTGTGTTTCTTTGTTTTCATTCTCTGATCTAATAGTGTGCCATACACTTTGTACTGACATTTTTTAATGATAGATGGTGTTTCTTAAAAGAACTAATATAGATATTTTGTAAGGCCCTTGTTTTATAAAAAACAGAATACATAAAACATATTTGTACATTGCATCCATGTATCCTCAGCCTAGTTATAGATGCGTCATAAGAGAAAGACAGAAATCACAGAGTTTATGGAAATGATGGCAGATCAGCTCTCAAAAACCTTTTGCCTCCTCTGTCGGGGTCAGATAGGGTTTGACCCCTTTGACATGGATTTTGAGGATACAGCCTCACTAGTGCAAGCTCTTACATAAGGCCGTGCAATAAAATAAATGGGGTTGGCCTGTTTACCAGGCAGACCCAGAATCATCTGCTGCCTCGACCTACATAAAACCTTCAATGTGGACGTTCAAGTCTAAAAATAACAAAAGTGCAGTACCACCCAGAAGATAATTTGATGCGATGGATTTTGTTGGTGAACGCAGTCTTAGACGTTAGCGCTGTGGACTGCGTCATCAGTTAGTTGCCAGACCGGATTAAAATTTGTGCTCAAGCTTGTTTCTTGTTGTATGTTATTTTTTATTCCCTGGCTACAGAGCTCATGACAGAATAATCTTTACCATTTAACAGACATGGTTTCTTCGTGACCTTTGCTTACATTGATATGGCAAGAACCACCTAAGGAATAATGATCGTATGATGTTCTACTGCCAAACAAAAACCCTCAGAGAAGATCTGGGGTGGGTGGAGATGAGTCAGTAAAGCTGCCATCTCACTACCCAGCGTTCAGCTCGGGTTTTCTTTCGTATCATTACTATATTTTTATTACTGATTTATTCACTCATCGTTTTTGATGAACTAACGCTTAAAATATAAAAACTTTAGAAAGAGATTAGATTTTAATATATAGAGATTTTAAATGTGGGCAGCAATACGTAACTGAACGAAGTACATGAT
>JAMQGT020008168.1:0-17137 GCA_024447675.2 Pterophyllum scalare
TGTGTTATGTAACCTACTTCGTTCAGTTACGTATTGCTCCTCACATAAAAAGCAACAGCACTGGCCATTTGTTACCAATTTGTTACTAATGCCAGGGTACATTTAAAATGAAGTTTGCAGTTTGAAATTCAACATGTGGTCTGACCACTATAGTGGCCAAAAGTTCTTTAAGCTTCAATTTGTAAGATTTTCAAAACATGAAAAGCATAATATTCAAAAACAAGCTGTAACACAATGTGAAAAATAACATTTTTAATTTTTGTGCTGCAAGTATTTCTTCTGAAGTTAGCATGCAGCCAGGCTGCAGATTTTGCAGATGCAACAAGGAAAAAGTTAGAACGAGAAAACAAAAGCAGCATCGGACAAGATCCAAACAGAAAAGAAAGGGGATCACATCTAGTCACTCTAGAGAAAGGTGTTAGCTTTTTTGTCTGTGCAAATTATATCTTTAAAGATACTGCAGTACTGGATGACTGCAATATTTTCAAAAGTAGAAACAGCGGTGCCTCTTATTTTGAGCCAAAAGACACTGTGGATCAGGTTTTCTCAAGTTACGCTTTGGAAGCCCAGCTTTATTGGTTTGCTGTATTTAATCCATGTTTTTTGTATAATGGCAGTAGCCTAGATGTCCTGTTCAGCATCACTGACAAACATGTCCAAATTGCTCCCAGCTTAATAGAAAGTGGAGTTTCTCTAACACATTTTGTATCACTTGCACAAGAAGCCATTATCCATCTGATTAGATTGCTTGATCTGCTTGATTTTTTTTTTTTTTTTTACATGAAGAAGCAGGGATTTCATTTTCAACTCATGGCAGATATTTGTGATTTGCATTTAATGGGGTTTTTTTAGGTGGGTAACTTGTATCAAGCAGAGAAAGGTTGCAGAAAATTGAGACTATTCTAAACTGCTGGAAACATGCTTTATTACTACGTAGGACATACCTGTTACCTCAAGTGAGGGAGTCCAAGGGTTTTGGTCCTAAGAGGATAAGACTGAAAGACCATCAGCATTTTATCTGGTCTATTTTCCTATAAACTTCTCTACAACTGACAGTGTTCTTGCATTCACAGGGGTTGCCCCCTGCTGGCCATGAAGAAGAATTCAGGTTTAAGACGCTTCCATGTCTATGGACGCAGCAAGCAATTTGTGGGCAGGGCATATGGAAAAGGGAGAGCAAATATTTTTAGATCACAACTTTGATAAAACAGCAGGACAGGCACCTCATGTACTGGACACAGCACATTTGTCCTGGGAATATCTTGGAATTCCCAAGGAAGAGGTAAAGAAGAGTTGGAAACACAAAATGAGTGCTGTAGGATTTGATGGACAAATGAATGAATTTGTTGACGTGTATTTGTGCTAGAATGATAGCTTCCTTCTTTGTGGGTTTCTTTTAAATTTCATGTCAAACTCATCACTGTCAAAACAAGGAATAAAGCTTATTTCTCTGTAGTAGAGCTGCATACCTTCCATCTGAATCCCTAATGTGACATCACATCTCAGACTCTTAGATTGAGATGTGATGTCTGCAATTATACAAAATATAGTAAATAAAGAGTCAAGAGTGCTTAGCACCACCAATAAAATACATAAAAACAAAACCAGATTAAAAAATTAACAGTTTCCAAGAAAGCCTGTGATGTAGAGGGAAACAAACAAATTGCCTTAGAGTGATTCTAACATTTTATTGCATTGTGACACAGAAAATTCGCTCATACACATGCATATGGTGAAAAGCAGATACACACATGTGCTCACAGATTGGAAATTAAAATGATCCATCAGCCAGTGTTTTGTGGGAGACAGAAAAGTAAACAATGGAGGCAGTCACATTAGGACACTTAGACAGAAGTGTAATTACTGCTCCTCCATCGACCCAAATTTCCAGCAGGGGACCCATTGCTGAAGGTACTTAGGTTGTTAGCAGTAAATGAGCTCACTTTATTGCCTTCTTGTTTGTAATGGGTCTCTCTTCTACACCTCTGGCCAGCGGTACATGCCTTTAACCAATCACAACCGGCCCTCACAGTCAGTGTTTATTACCTATTGTTTTGTGCAGAGCAAACAGTAATGGGCATTTCAAGTTAAATCCCCTGTCATGACCTTGGGAGGCTTGCGCTTATAACTTTAACTTAGCACATTTAAGTCCAGTGTGCAGTGTGAAGTCTTTTTGTTGACAAATATTGTGGAGAATACCATAAAATATGGCAGAAAGACTTCTTTCCCATCCTACTGGTGTTTTTTTCCCCCCTCCTGAGTCTCTTAATGTTACCAGCAGACTGAGAAATGATCCAGTGAAATATCTTTATTAGACTAAATCTGATACAATCATCATGTTACTTTGTGTTAGTGCTAATTAGCACATGCTAAGAAACTAAACTAAGACTGTGAACAAAAATCTTTTTCTTTTTTTTTTTTTGCTGTGCATGTTAACATCAGCATCAATGTTAAACACTGCAGTGACCACAAGACTCAGCCTTGTTATCTATCTGCAAGTGACTGTGTGGAAATTTGCAACTAAACTATTTTTGAGAACCACAAGGAGATGATGGGTGGATAATAGGGGGAGAAAACAAGCAGCAGTAGCAGATTCTGAGCAGTGAGCTTGAACCTGAAAAATCAGCAAATCAGTTACCTGCTAATGATCTTAGTTGGTTAATCACCTGATCTGGGACACACACACACACACACACACACACACACACACACACACACACACACATTATATGAACTCTTATTTTGAACATAGCCAAGCTAGCTATTTCATCTTTGTTGCAATTTAAACTAGGCAAAGTTTGTGCTCCACACTTAGGATCGAACCAAGCAGGTTCATCTTGGTAATTTGTGTTGTCATAAATGTAAACTGGACTACTTCAGAACTGACTTATAGATTGTTAAATGGCCCTGCTCTTTACAAGACCAGTGGCACTAAGGGGTATTGTGTTTATACAAAACCTCTGTATAAAATTTAATTCTTTGATTTAAAGCCAGCAACTACAAATATGCTGCCCAAGAGAGAAACACAGTTATTATAAACACCTGTAAAATGACACAAGGTGTCATTTTGTGCGTCCAGGTACATCCCAATCAGATGCCCAAACCACCTCCACTGAGTGGAGGAGTAGTGGCTCTACTCTGAGCCCTTCCTGAATGACCAAGTTCCTCACCCTATCACTAAGGATGAGCCCAGACTTCCTTCAATGGAAATTAATTTCCATCATTCGTATACACAGTCTAATAAATCTACATCATTGCCTTCATTCTTAGCCTTCTTTTTGCCACAACAGACTGGCAGTGACTAATATATATATTTGTCTCTCCAGTCTGTTCTGTATATTCTTTGAGGAAAAGGATCCAGCCCTGCAACAGACTGGAGATCTGGGTGTTCCCTGCCATGTGCCCTGTGAGAGCTGGGACAGACTTTAGTCCCCTCCACAACCCTGAAATGGATAAGTGAGAGAAACTGTATAGATGGATCCAATATTACATAACTGTTAGGGATAAAATCAAAACTACATGAAGATGCGCTTCAGTATCTGGTGTGACTGCAACTAGAGTTTTTCATTATAAGTTATAAATGGCCCAACGATAAGTAGGTTACTGCAACAAGGATGCAGCATAAGTGGAGAAGAGACGAGAAGAGGGAACTGTTAAAATGCTACTATGGAGGTAACCCCAGTGAAAGGGGTTACATGAAGAGGATGTGGGACCTATAGATTCTTCAAAACCCAAGATCCAGACTAACATCAAAACAACTATTAGCTCAGTGTCTCAACATCCACAAGAAGCAAATTTTATCACAACTAGAGATTGAGGAGATTAATGCTACGGCAAGGTGGAGCCGGGACATCAAGTCATCTATGCACATCAGTTACCGGTGGACAAGAAGAGGAAGAAAGCCATAGTGATAGACAATGCAATACCAAACGATAGCAACATCAGGAAGAAGGAACACGAGAAGCTCGATAAACACCAAAGACTGAGAAAAGAGCTAAAGAGGAAGTGGAAGCTGAAGGCAACAGTGGTCCCTGTGGTAATTGTAACACTTGAGGCAGAACAGCTAAGATACTGCACAGGACCCTCGAGCTATATACTGCTCAAAAAATTTACAGGAACACTTTGAAAACATATCAGATTTCATCAGCTCTCTATGGAAAAAACAAATCATGCTGGATATCTATGTGCACATGTATGTGTTTTCTTTGCACAAATGTTTTGTTTTGTTTTTTACTTTTAGGGCTTTTACAAAAATTGGATGATTATTAAGGATATATTTATACAGAAAATTTGAAAAGCGGTTTTATAGACGATTTCCTGCAACTTTGTCAGTATAAACATGCACATCAGCAGCTAAGAACCACTGCGTTAGTTGATAAATCTTTATCCATCCATCTTCTTGCTCTTATCATGATAATTTCCCAATAAAACAATGAGCTTGCTCTAAAGAAACTACAAGCAATAACTGATGTGCATCGCATTAGTGATTTATGTATTGCTATTAATTTAGCCTTTAATAAAAGCTTATGAACTTACGATGCCTTGTCAGAAACTGGAGCCCATGCAGCATATATATTGCCCATGATTAGTTATTGTGGAGCGAGTGAGAGATTTTAAATAGTTACTGCATTGCCAAGTTTCTATGGCAACCTTTGTGAGGATGAATGAATTCGTTTCTCTGTAGCAGTTTGTTGTGTACTGTAGTTATCATATGTATGCACTCTTTCACACAAAATGTAACTAGATAACTTGTGATGTGTTCCAGTTAATCATTACTTTGTGCGCTATGAGAAGAATTTGATATATCTGTCACCGAACAGTTTGTGCCATCACAATAGCATTCATACTTCATACCAGTCTGGAGGGGAAAGCTGTCCATAAGACTTCAGCAGTGTGGTTTTCTTCTTTCTTTCTTTCTTTCTTTCTTTCTTTCTTTCTTTCTTTCTTTTAATTGCTGAAATTGTGATTTGGCGCAATATAAAATAAAATTGAATTGAATTGAAATGTATTATTGTTTCTTCGTCCGTTGTTGAGTGAAGAGGAGAGGGATGCAGTTAGCCCCTTGAAGATCGCAGGGTGAGCTGAGTGGCAGGACTGGAATTGGCTTACTATGTTGTTTTCAGACAAACACAGCACACGATCAGTGGAAAGAGCACAGTATCCCTGAGGTGCAGAACTCCGTAGCACATGATATATCATGTAAAGAAACCATGTAAAAGGGAATGTAAAGTAGTTCAACTCCTAACCATTTGTAGTACTCATGTAAGTCATTTTGCGGCATACCGACCTCAACTCCACTCTTCTTGGACCACACTCATCATAAAAATATATATTTATGCACCAGATATTCTAAAAAAAAACAGACAAAAAAAACTAATTTCCAGCATCTATGGGTCCAACCACAACCTTTGTTTTGATCCCAACTGCAGACCTGTGTATTTTCCTGGCTATTTTGCACAGTCACCACACTATTGTGTTGACAAAATCTGTACACAGACAGACAGGCATATAAACAGCAGCTGTGGCTCAGGTGGTAAAAAGGTCTGTCTGTCAGTCGGAAGGTCGGTGGACTGATCCCTGACTCCTCCAGCCCATCTGCCAAAGTATCCTCTGGCAAGATAACTGAACCCAGGTTGCCCTCAATGCATCCATTAGAGTCTTAGAAAGGGTTTAGGTGCAGAGACTTGTAGCAGTGCTCAACTGAGTGGAAAGGTGCTGAATAAGTACCAGTCTGTTTACCATTTACACCTGCCCAAGTACTCAAACCTGCTGCTTTGTAGTGATGAAGATTGTCTTACTAGAAACACTGTTCAGAGTAGAAGAAATGCAAATTTAAAGAACAGGGTCTACCCAAGAAAGGAAACAGAAATGTTACTGTAAATATATCTGATGTATTTTTAAAAATTAAATATTTACCTTTTATTGTTTTGAATAGTATTTAAATTTTTAAACAAAAGATGAATATTGTCTCACTCTCTTTGTTGCTTTTAGTGCTGTATCAAAAACTTCCCACAATCTGCTTTCCACAAGGTCAACTTGCTTCCTGTTTTGTGTGTTTATATCTTATTTTCAATACTCTATTATCTTACTTTAAAAAAAAAGAGTAAGGAGAAAAAAAAGACTTTTCTCACTGACCTTTCATGCAGCAAATAAAAAATAACTACAACTTTCAAACTTTTAGCTGAGCTAATGTTTGCCAAAGTGGATTTGCTGAGTTGTGCTGCGACAAAATATGGTGAAGGAATTATCTTTTTTCAGACGTTTGGCTGTCCCTGCTTTAAATTTTCCAGATAAATTGTTTTCTCCCGTTGCCTCTTCAGACTCACAGCCTCATCCCAGATTTTGCTCAACTTTCCATGTTTTAATATGACAGATGAAATTGACTAATTCTGTTTTGTGACTTATTTTTTATTCTTATTCTTTTATTATTATTTTAAATTCTGTTGTTATTGATGCAATAAAACCCTGACAGCAGATGGCTCGATATTTAAATACAACCTGACAGGAAGAAGTTGTTGCTTCTTTGCTTTATAACGCCTCAGTGTGTGCTCGACATAGTTAAAATGTGGACCCATTTAAATCTATCTGCATGTGATTCCTTTTAAACAAGATTTTAAAAAAAAAAAAGTCTAAAGAGGAACGATATTAAAATGCATAAATGCTTCCTTCAAATATTAAGAATTTATGTTAATGATTATTAGCAAAATTAATCCTAATCTTCGGTTTCACTCTGTATCAAGCTGACACACAGGGGCATAATTCCATGTACTGGAATCATGCTTTGGCATGATACATGAGTGGAAAATTTCTTTGCTGCTTCCATGCAGCTTCAATTAAATTAGCAATAGACTAAGTGCAAGTGTAACTAAATATAGCTGTGTGAACGGATTTTGACCCACGGATGAATTGTGGCTACCAAATTGAGCTGTTCTCATAAATAGGCTATAAAATCAGGGTTTCTTGTGGAGAAGAAATGGGATTTAAAACCAGGGCCTATACATGATTGTGCTGATAATGCGGGTAAGTTCACTACTTTTCTCCTTACTGTTTGTACTGAACTTCAGTACAGAGTAAAAACAGCAGCTGCTGTATGCATGCTGCCTTGAGGCTGTCAAGCTTTACCCGGCCTTATTAAATGATCAGCTGCGCTGCTTATTGTCACAGCAGAGTGAGTTTTGTCAGCAGCCATGAGCTGCAAAGCAATGATGCCAAAAAGTGGCTTATCTTGATGGATGGGTTCATTATCACCTTCTAATTACAGGTGGATTGTCAGGTGTATTCATTACCTGTGCTGACTGGAGTTGTGTGTATGTGTATGTCCAGGAGTTAGTGTTACACCTGCTGAACTCCAAGGGGTCAGCTTGTGTGTGTTGGGGCGGGGCTAGGGGGGTTGTGTTCCAGGGGTTTCTGTTTCAGCTCTGCTGTAGGCTCTGTGCAATATTCATGAGCTCTGTGGGATCAGTGTGCTGCGTAGCACTCAAACTGGCTCTGCCTCTGAAACTGCCTCCTTTACACTCACCAGTGGCAGTGTGCATCATGCTTCACTGATTACTGTCTCCCACACACACACACACACATACACACACACATAAACCATCTTTGGAACAGTAGGTTAGGGGTTCGAATCCCGGCCAGGGCATGCAATCCTTCCTTGGAATATGAGCAAGATATTCAATTGAAGTAATACTGCCTCAGACATTAACAAGGTCAGCATCACAACGCACTAATGCTAAGTGGACTACTGGAAAAAGGATATGACATAAGTAAACAAGAGATGAGAATAGGGACCCGCTGGAATGCTACTACGGATGTGCGACCTATGGATTCTTCAAAACCCAATATCCAGACTAACATCGAAACAACTACAGCTACAAGGAGCAGAAGCTATCAGTACTAGAGATTGATGAGGTACAACACAAATGCTATGGGAAGGGGGAGCCAGGACGTCAGGCCAGGAGGGAGATATCATCATCCCCACACTCTGAAATTGGGTACCAAGCCCCAAGAAAAACTGGTACGTTGAATGCAGAGCAGCTGACCTGAAAGAGGAAATAATGGGTAAGCTGGAAATCCGGACACTGTGGCTGATTACCAAGACTATGTGAAGTACCCTTTGAAAGTCTACCAGAAAATTTCAGTGCAGCACTACAGACAACCCCTGCTGTGACTATGACTGAAATCAACCAGCTGATCTATACCACAGCAACAGAGATGTTTGGCTATAAGATGAACAGCCACATGGAGCAGTACCCTGCCTGGAAAAGATGACTAGAGGCTAAGATCAAGGCAGCAGGGAGGGAAGTTAGCCAACTATCAGAGCTGCAGAAAGGTGTGACGAAGAAAGGGGTGCCTAAGAAATGCAACAAGCTGTCCATACCCGGCCTTAGAGACTGCCAAGCAAAGACTCACAGCTTTGGCAGAGCCAGGAGAACAGACCAGATGTTCTCCACTGAACTATACAAGGTGTACTTTCAGTGGCAGGGGAACAATATGAGAACAGCACCCCCACCACGGCTGGAGATGGAGCAAAACTGGAAGAGCATATGGGAGAGGGATGCAACACACAACACCAATTTCGAGAATGACAGAGCTAAGATCCTTTGGGACTGCCAGATACAGAAAGACAACCAACATAGTAGTGGTGGACAAGCAGAGGAGGAAACCCGTGATGTGATGGATGTTACAATACCAAGTGATGGCAACATCAGAAAGAAGGTTGATAAATACCAAGGGCCGAGAGAAGAGCTGGAGAGGATGTGGAAGGTGAAGGCAACAGTGGTCCCCGTGCTTATTGGAACACTCAGTTCATACATACTACGTGTGTGTGTGTGTGTGCATGCAAATAATCTCACAGTTCATACCCAATTTTCAATTTTTTCCTTGTAAACAAAGTGAAAGACTTGATTTCATCAGCTTTTAGAAAAAAACTAATAATCTTTTTCCTTCCAACAATTCTGTATTACACTGTGGGAGGCTCACTTGAGATAGAAAGAATGGGTAATTTTTTTATTTATTTTGGATCAGGTTCAAAAATCCTGAAATCTGCATTTCCCATATTGCAACTCAATAGCATCTATTTACACCACTGTGTTGGGCAAATGCCCACATCTTTCAACCCTGATCAGATCAGTATGACATCACTAGGTTTTTTGTGTTTGCTTTTTACAGATATGACCATGCCTCTACAGAGCCGCAGACAACATTACTGTATATAAAGGCTTCACAGGCTACACAGTACCTTTCATAATGACTATAATAATGGTAATATGTGATATGAATAGACAGTGTGTCCTTGTGTCAGTTCTAGTTGAAATGGAGACCTTCAGACTCTGTTCTCTGCTCTTCATGATTTTTATCCCTGGTATAGTATGATATCAGGTGATACCAAATTAATGCTGTTAGTTTAGATGAATGACCTTTGATCTTAATAAAGCTTGATCATCCATCTATGGATGTAGCATTTCTGCTAGACAATGATTTATAACTGAGAGCATTCAGGAATTCTTCAAAACCATAGTTTCTTTAAACCAGGGCCAACAGTACAAAATGATGACCTATATATAATAAAGTCACTCAAATTGGTGAACAATTTCAGACATAGTTCTTGACATCTGTAAACTTTAGCCTTGTTGGTGCCAGATATATTTTCCTAGGGTTTGTGAATGCGGAGTAGTGTGGACTTTAGTGCCTTTTATACTTAATTAACCAATTCAGAAACACACTTACTATGCAATGTACTGACCTGCCATTAAGAGCAGGTTGTAGTTCAGGGCCCAACAGCACATTAGCTGGAAATTGAACCGCCAACCCTGCAATTAGTGGACTCCCCTCTCTAACACGTGAGCTCCCCTCTCTACCAATGAACTGGCCGTTTATGTTACCTGCTCTGGTCTGATTTAAAATCAATCTGGAGCACATGTGAGTACCTTTTAGACTATTCCCCCCCAAAATAATTATATTAAATATAGAAATAAAGTCAAATGTCTAGTCTTGCTGACTAGTGCTTTAGACTACATGTCACATTTTTAAACATACTTTCACCTACCTCACATCCATGGCAAATTTAGAATCACCAGTTAACACAACATGTGCGTCTTTGGACTGTGAAGGAAGCCAGAGTTCCCAGAGGAAACCAAAGATGGCACAGGGAAAATATGCAAACTCCACACAGAATGGCCTGACGCAACCAGGAGATTTGAACCAGGAACCTTTTTGCTGTGATGCAACAGTGCTAACCACAGCACTGCCATGCCACCCTGTGAAAGTGAAAGACGTTCTTCTCTGGAACAGTTCAAGCAACTAAGTTAATATGTGCTGTTGTGGAACACCTGGGATCCACTTAACTCTGACCTGTGAATCATTCAAGCATAAAAAGGCATCTAACTCAATAGATGAACCAGTGTTGTATAGTAGCTACACACAATAGACAACTTGGCAAAGGAACAGTTTCAAATTGCATCTTTAGGCCTGTCGCAAAAACACAATTTTTTCTAATTTCTTTAGTTAAATTTAAAAAAATGTTTTTTTTGAGTTTTTCAAAAAAAAATTAAATGAATTTGTTACTGCAACATATGCATCTGCAGACTGAACTCTGTTCTACTCTAGTTTCAAAGATAACATGGTTTGACAGGCAATAGTATTTTTGCATCAATATTAGTTATTATTAACTGTCTGCAGCAGGTGAACAGTATCTGAAAGTCATGTCCTGAAGAAACAGGGGGAAAAAATCCAGCAAAGAACTGACACAGGACCTGAGAGATGAATTTGGCCCTTAAGTTAATACATCTAATGTAAAACATAATCAGATGTGGCCTCAATGGAAACTGACTGTCAAGAAGCCATTCTTAAAGAAGGGAAACGGGGAGAAAAGGCTGAGGCATGCAAAATTACACAAGAACTGGACTGAAAATCTGTGACAATGGGTCTTAGGGAGTGATGAATCCAAACTGGACATTTTTGGTTCAAATCATTGTTAATATGTACAGAGAAGGTCAGGTAAGAAGTACCGGTGAGTGACTTTAGCCATCTGTAGGCTTTGTCATGGTGTGGACCTGCATTTCAAGCAGTGGTGTTGGGGACCTTGTCAAAGTTGATGGAATTATGAACACAGAAAAGTACCATCAGAATTTGATCCGCCAAGCAATACCATCTGATCCGCTTTATTTTGCAGCAATGACAGTGATCCCAAACACACTGCCAATGCAGTAAAAGCAAACCTGGGTAGAAAAATACACACAATGGAACGCTATCAGTCATGGGCTCGCCTCCCCAGAGCCCGGACCTCAGACATTATTGAAGCAGTGTGGGATCATCTTGACAGAGAACAGAACAAAGGCCACCAACATCCAAAGAAGAGCTTTGAATGTTCTTCATGAAGCCTAAAGAACTATTCATGAAGACTGCTTAAATAAATTAGAAGATTTCTGTCTCACAGAGCTCAGGCTGTGTTGAAGCATAAAGATGATCATACCAAATATTGATTTTCAAGCTTGTTAGACTTGACTTCATATGCTGTATTTAAATCTATGTTCTCTCATATTGCATATATATATATATATATATATATATATATATATATATATATATATATATATATATATATATATATATATATATATATATATATGCACAATGGATTTATGATTTTAAAAAGACATATATTGAGGCATTTTAACATTTCTCTGTGGCCACTGTAATAGCTAAGTTGGTTGGCAAAACCATTACTATTACAGCTTGAAACTGTGCAGGGAGACCCAGCAAACCCTCGTGTGATGGCATGTATGGATGTGCCTTTTCAGGGGGGCAGGGTGACCCGTGCAACCTGAATGGGCTACAGGTACAAACCTGAGAAAATTCAGCTGGGAAACACTGGTGGAGAACAATGTTCGGTGCCTGCCACCTGCAGAAATTTTATTTATTTTTATTTTTTTTGGGGGGGGGGTATCTTGTTGTTACCCCTCCAGTGGTCACAATGATTCATGCTTCCTAACCAAAGTTTATCTCACTTTGTGTTGTACTTTGCTGATTAAGTGTCCCCTTAATTGTTTTGAGCAGTTTTAGATTTTTCCCTTCACACATATTGCTAAATGTGAGCGTTTTCCTGGCTTTGTTCTACCAACACTGACACAATATCATGTTTGACAAAAAAAAAAAATACTCATATGACTGGAAAATATACAGTTAGATAAATCGCGGTGTTTGCGGTTACAAATAGTGGATCATAAGAAGTGCATGCTGTGTGAAATATTGTACTAAGAACATATTTTATATCAGGAAGCTTCCTGGAATAATAAACTTGTTCCTGCCACATGTGCAGCTGCAGGCTGAACTCTATTCTACTCTAGTTTCATAGTAGCTGCATTATAGCCAAAAAAAATCTATTTGAAAAAATCACCATCAATTAAATGAGTAAAATTATTAAAGTTGCTGAACACTAAATTTCTTAATTTATTTGACTTGCAAACTTTAGAGTAATATAAATCTGTATGCTGGCCCTAACTGGAACTCAGATATTAAATCTGATCATTTATTTTATGGCATTAATCTTTATCCACCCTCACATATTTTGATGTGCTGCCAATGGTATCAATAAGTTCAATATACCAACATAATAAAAAAAAAAGACAGGAAGTTTCTGAAATGCTTAGAATCACAATTGTCCCTTGCAGTTAGTAAAGAGGATACTTCTCTCGTCTCTTTTGTACTAATATTAAACATTTTATTACTAATAACAAAAGCCAAAAAACAAAAATTCAACTTAGCCGGAACACTTTTATCTAAAAAAAAATATTTTGGTTCATTTTAAATGATGAACACAGTCCAATCAATGAAATATAAAAAATAAAAAAAGTTCTTATCGTATAAATAATGCGACCTTCCCATTATTGAGACCAAGATAATAATAGAACAGTTCCCAATCATGATCATAGAAACTCCTGCTGTAAATAAAATGTTACTTTTTTCTAAGCGCATAAATCGGTAGCACCGTGTTTACACTGGGCAGCTATTTCTGTAGGAATGGGGCTTTTCCTGTCATCGTAAAAAAGCAACAGCCAGACAGAGTTGTGGTTATACTGTATAACGAATAATAATAATAATATTAAGTTGTTTTTTTTAATTACGTTTTTAAAAAAGAAAAAAACAATCGCTCCAAATTTTGGGGACACTCGTGTGTGTCTTCTGTTCCAACAGGGAAAAAAAAGTCTTTATTATTTTCCCTGCGTTTCTTCACTTCGCCTTGTTCCGCGCTGCGGAGCTGCAGTGATGTCAGCCTGCCTGGGTCATTTGAAGGTCAGCAGCCTCGGAAGGGTTCATACAAAGTTCACTCGCATATATTAGGCAATTCAATCTTTCACTCTCTGTGGCAAAACTAGTTGGAAATGAGTTGCACGGGGGGATGGATAACCCATTCGTCATCGCAGAAGAAACGTGAGCTTTTAAACGCCGTCCTTATTATTTCTATTTTTGCAACAGAAAGATTCTGCTGTTCGTTCTTGCTGTCGGCAAGCGGGCGAACGGGACGGGGCGATTCACAGAAAACACGTCGGATTACTGTTATTATTATGGAGTCCCTTTCAGAGGTCCGCGACAGGGTGGCGAGTGGACTCGGCGCAAGAAATGGCAAATGAGGATTTAGAAAAAGGCGCGGAGCGTTTCGGTCTGAAATAATTTCTGATTTCGGTGCGGGACGAAGGAGAAGAAGAGGAACAAAATCTGCCGTGCCAAGGAGAGGGGGGTTGGGAGGGGAGAGGAGTTTGACGGAGTTGTGTGCGCTTATATCGGCGATTTTTATCCATCACGCACAAGACTAGTTGAACGAAGACCCTCTTATAATGTTTGACTGCATGGACATGCTGACCGTAAGTCCCGGACAGATGCTGGATTTCTACACGTCCAGCCCATCCTCCTGCATGTTGCAGGAGAAGGCTCTGAAAGCATGCATCAGCGGACTGGCGCACAGAGAGTGGCAACACCGCCGGAGCGCACACTGTAGGTCCAACTTCTCCACATTATCTGTTACTGTTGTTGTCTTTCTTGTGCGTATTGTCTCGCTTGCTCCAAAAGTCATGCTGGCAGAGTCCAGCATCCACAACGTTCACAAGTGACCATGAAAGGGCCCGCAGATGGCAATTTCAGCGAAACTGGTAAACATGATGAAAACTCCCGCAGCACTTCACTCGTGCGCTGGGGAACCGGGCGCATCTTTAAATATCGCAAATAAAAGATTCACAGGGAGACTATTTATGGAGCAACTCGGTAACAAAGCTTACGTTCAATGTCAGATTAAGTAGACAACTCTCCTAAACGCCGTGTTTCACGCCTCCATCGCCTCCCAGCAGCGCCGATCTGCTGATGAATGGCTGTCTCACATCAGTTCAGTTCAGAGAGCAGCACGCTGGCTGCAGGAATGTAGACCGTAAACACGGGCGGTGTTTCCACACCTCCCTCCCCGGGCTGCACATGACAGGAGGGGCGGCCTGACAGACCGCGACTTGCGCTCTCTGACACTGATTTAGATAAACGAGCCCGCGGACGTTTCACTGACATTAACGGCGGCTCACTATCGGACCGAAGCTGGTTTTTATTCAGCAGACTCAGTGGATCCTTCAGGGGAGGATTCGAACTGGTTACTCGTGCTGTTAATAAAATAACATTCTAAAGAAGGAAAATAAAATAAAATACATTTAACATTTAATTAGCATTAAATATCCGAAGAGAAGACAGAATCCAGCCGAGTCTACCTGCCGTTAAAGCGGGTTGCAGAATCGTTATACACAGAATTATTATGCAGAATTATTATACACCTGACTAGTTATTTAGGAAATTGCTTAGATTTTTTAAAAACTAGCTTACATATTAGTTAACGCACAATATTTAAAGTAGCCCCATCACACTGCACTAAATCTGCGCTCATGAGGCAGTTGTCAGTGTTTGTTTTTGACCGTCGCCCCTTCTGTTGCTCTGTGATTTATCTTAATCTGATAATGACCGGCCTCCAGCTGTTATTCCTCAGGAAGCCATTGCTCAAAGGCAACAGCAAGTCCAAAAGTTTCAGCCTCTCACAGCGCTCTGCTGCATGTCTGGGCTCCGAAACCTGCAACATTTACCTCACATTTACAGCTGCTCCTTATTTTCATAATCACTTGTATTTATTTCTAACCTGTCAGAAACTAGTTCCTGGTGGTCAGGGGTCTTTAAATGATCAGCATGCCGAAGAAAAATAGAGCATCTTTAATCTTTCTTAAAATATCAAATCGGTATTAATTTTTGGGTATCCACTAATGAGTTAATCATCTATTATTTTTGGCTTTAAAACAGACAATAAAAATGAAACAGTGATCCTCCTGTTAAACTTGAGAAATATGCTCCTGTAAAATGCTCCTGTTACATCATGTGCTCTGTCATAACTTTGTAAATGTTTCTGATATGTATTTAAAAAAAAAAAAGCCTAACAAAAATGAAATCCCATAATTGAAGAAGCATCTCTTTTCTTTATTTACAGTTATTCCATGGAGGCTTTCAATTATTTGCTCTTTTTAATTTTATTCACATATTTATTTAAGACACCAGAAACACAGAGAGCAATGATGGCACTGACAATAAGAACCCAGCTTTTCATTTCAACAGGAAACTGTTCAGGACTGGGAGTGTCGGGTGCTCAATTTAAAGCCATTTACAACAACAATGACCAGTTTTTTTTTTTGTTTTTTTTTTACATTAGCTGGACAGAAAAAAGCCTTCCCAGGTTCAAAATACAGACATTACATCAGTCTATATAAAATCCAGGCAATTCAAAGTGCTGTACAATAACATATGCCTTTGTAACCACCATTGTGGCCGCTTGTTCAAAGCTGACATGATTCATGTACATGGCCAATGCCTTTTAACCAGTGATCTATACTCAAACATTTCAGTGTCTTCAGTTTTCAGTGGTAACAACCTTTTACTCCAGTTAACTGTTGTAGTTCTACACCCTTATCTTAATTCCCAGTAGGCCCATTATGTTTTGAATTTTTTTTGACCAGCAGTATACAGGATGTTCAAATACGCTGTCATCATGACAGAGGCCCGTTCCTCTCTGGAAATATGGACCTAACACTGAAAACAATGGATATTTGATCCATTATTTCCTACTCAGTTTTTCCCTTAAGATGATTTTTTTAAGTTTGATTGAAATCCTACCGACTTCACACTTGTTTCAGTTTAAATAGAAAAGCTGATGTTTTTTTTTTTATTTGTGACATTTTGCAGTTAATTCTATGACCCAGTGAACTTACTCCTCTATTTATTAACATTTGCTCATTGCTAAAAAAAAAAAAAAGGGGGTTGTGTGTGCAAAAGATGTCCTTGAGCTCTTATACAAACACTCAACATTAACTGCGCTCTTTCATTAAATCCTTTAATCCTTTACTTAAGTAAAGCTTAAATGAAATTAAGAATCGATTGGTAGAGTATACTGTAGCTTATGATTATTTAACAATTACATATTTCAATATTTGTAGTGCACGGCAGTGCCATGGGTCAATATTCCTTTTATTAATAATTGTGTTTTTGATAAAAGCTTGCAAATTCAGTTTTAAAGTCGAGTCTAGAAGCTGGGAAATTACTGGGAAAACATCTCCACCAGATACTTAAATATGCCCTTATTATCTTGTACAATGCATTCAATGTCAGATCAGCTCTTTTATTAGATGTTTACAAAGCACCCTTCAACTTCACACTTCAGAAACACCCAAATTAAATTAAGAGCAGACTGAAACTATTTGGATACTAAACTATTTGAAACATATAAAAAGGACAGACACAGAGGTCACAGAATATCTATCCAAACACCATCACAGAAAAATTCTCTTTTGTATCTGAAAACATAAATATCTCCTGTTCTCAGTATATCCATGCATGATTCATATCACTAAATGAACCTTTCCTCTCAGGGCACTTCAAATCCTCCTCAATTCAATCTAAAAAAGGGATGTGAAATATTTCTGCTCTGAAAACTCAGTAGATTTGCTGTTTCAAAGTCCTCACATAGTTTCATTCTCCTGATGATTATTTTTTTTTTATGGGATACTGGAGTGAGTAGTTGGTGGTTGGTGGGTTGGTTGGTCGGTCGTTGATTGATGGTGGCTGGTGACGT
>JAMQGT020008169.1:0-57764 GCA_024447675.2 Pterophyllum scalare
AAATACATTACAAAGCAATCAGTGATGCACTTAAAACTCTGATATGAAGCAACCCGGCGATTTTAAAACAAAAAGAAAGGACTTCAGAAAGTAATGTTTGCAAGCCAAGATCATTACTTGAAGAAGTCTTCATGCCATCAACTATTGATATTAGTTAATGTGGTATGATTTTGATATGACTGTCAGAATGACTGATTAGTTGGACAGAGAGTAGAATCCCATCAGCCATCATTAAATGATTAATTCAGTGTTGCTAATTTTCACCGGTTGCTTTCTCTGATTTCAGTTGGTGCGAACATTTGACAAAAAAGTGGATTATTTGTGTCTGAAGGGAAGCGAAGTTATAACGCGCATCTACAGAGATGAGCTTATTTTGCAGGGAGGTTTACTGTAGAATAGTTAGATGAGAAAGTCGGCTCACATCCAGAAATGTAACTTTCTGTTCAAATTTCAACAATGCCTCCGTCAGCCTTTCTCTTCTAAGCTATTTAAAAAAAAAAAGTTAATTATATTACTACACAGCTGCTGCTGTTGGATTTTTCAGTCATGGCCTCTGTGCCCCCCCCCCCCCACCGCCTGTTTGACTGAACTGAAAGTGAAAGAAACAATCTCCTTTCAAGCTGAAGAAGCAGAACTGTTGTGACAGAGAAGAGGGTCCGCTTCAGAAGATTTTAAAGATCCTCTGACAGGGGCGAAGCCTCACCGCGAGATCAAAAGGCAGTCTGCGCTCTCTTTGACCCTTTACATCTTTGATCAGTGCCAGGCTGTACTTTGATGACCGCAGGGGGAGGGGGTAAAGGTGTGCATTTATGTGTATCTGCTGTGTATACTTTAGTCATATTT
Source organism: Pterophyllum scalare (assembly GCA_024447675.2). Classification (NCBI taxonomy): domain Eukaryota; kingdom Metazoa; phylum Chordata; class Actinopteri; order Cichliformes; family Cichlidae; genus Pterophyllum; species Pterophyllum scalare. The sequence continues at coordinate 844 of JAMQGT020008169.1, forward strand.
TCTTCTTGGTGTCAAAGCATATAGAGACACTGAGTGGAACAGCTTCTTAACATCATTACATTTATAATTAAAACAAAACTGATGTAATAAATAGTATAACCTTATGTTATGGTATTATAAAAACAATATGACACAGTAACAGTTTAATATGTAACGTATTTCTATTGTGAGGATAAGTGTAACTTTGTTTTAATTTCCCCTATTGACCCATATATGTATAAGTACGCATATGCTGAGTTCCCAGTTAGATTACATTGTTCTTTCAGCCTCATGCATTTATTGTGCTTGTGTTACTCTCCAGTTGTGTTACCTTAAAAATCAGGTGATTTCATGCTTATTATTATAGTCTGCTGGAGAAAATAAACTTTATTGTGTTTTTCCCAAACTTCTTCACACCAACAAAATCGAACATAATTGAACCACAAACAAACTTTTTTTTTTCCCTCCACTTAAAAGTGAAGATTTCTTTTAGTCTCTCCTCTCCTGTCAAGTGTAGCAATAGCCGCAAAGATGACAGTTATTTAATGGAAAGGGGAACAAAAGGCGGTAGCAGTGGTCAGTCACAAGCCCCCAAACCCCCCCTCTCATGTTCCTGAGACATGACCTTTCTCAAAAACAAGCTGATTGCAGCCATCTTGACATCGGCACATTGCACTCATTAGCACTGCTACACCACAAATAACTGCTGGAGAGGCTCAGAAAGAAGAAAAGACACAATCAAAGAATGACGCGAACAATAATGAGATTGGCACCGGCTCGAACATTTGTTTCTTGCAGCGGCAGGTCAAGGTGGTAATGAGTTGCTATGGTGATTGGGAGTTTGCCGGCTCGTTGATTGGCGCTTAACGATGCCCTGCTCGATCATCTCACTGAGTGAGAGAAATCTGAGGAGGGCGTGTAGAGAGCGAGAAAGAAGGGGGGCGATAAAAAGAGTGCGAAGCAAAACAAGCCCACCCCCACCAGAAAGGTACGATTTAGAGAGATAAGAGAAAGGTGAGGCAAATAAAGATGAACAACTGAGGTTCAAGGAGGAACCGGTGGAGATAGAGGCCACTTGGTTTGTAGAGCTAAATTAGAAAAAAAAAACCAAGTCATTAAGTTTGCAGTCTTACATTAAGTCGTCAATTAAACTTTGCTTAAGGAATAAAACCATTTGCACATAAATGCCTCACCAAGTCTTGAGTATTTACAAAAACATAGCATACATGGTCATATGACTCTGGCAGCTGTACACTGGTATGTAATATTCAGCCATATTACAGTACCTGATTTGATGCACGGCATTCCCTCTGATCAGTGACAGGAAATGATGCACACAGGGACATGATGTGATGTATTAGAGGTGTGACATCAGAAATCATCCAGTGGAGCTGCTTGGATTAAATCATACTGTTTATAGATGTGGCCTTCAAGCCATCCTTCACGTACACATGATGTCTTTCACCGTCTCTCTTCTCTGCAGTCAAGCCTTTCAGCTCTGGGTTTCAAGACAGTTTGGGAAAACATGCTGATGTTCATATAACTGAAGTGCAAAAAAAAAAAAAAGATATGCAGGAAACTTCCTGAACTGCCCAAAAACGAAAAGGCAGACTGCATGGCTAGGCGAGTGATTTTATACACACGAGGCAATGGGGCTGAAAACACCTGAATTCAAATATTAAGAGGCACGGCCAAACGCTTTCTGAATGTATTGTCTCAGTATGAGTGTCTCTTTCTCATCATGATCATCATCATCATCATCTCCTCTCCCTCGCTCGCTCATATATCCCATTATAAGTTCTCCCTTAGGCCTCAGCTTTAATGAAAAAGGAACGAAAGGGAATATCAGAGCACAACCGCTCTGGTAAAGGGTTAGAGTATTACTGGAAAATTTCAAGCTCCTTTAATTTTGTGTTTCCCACATACTAGGCAGTCTACATGATGCAGACAGCTATCTTTGAACCTCTATCTATCTCAGCAGCTGTGGCCAAGGTCACGCTGGGGAGTCCCAGCGGGGGTGCAGGTAGGTTGGTGAACAGAGCCAAAGAAGACAGAAAAAAAAATAATAGAAAAAGGAAAAATAGACTGCAGGGTCTTTTTCTTTCCGCAGTTGGAAATTCTGAAAGAAATTCAAGCAATATGCAGAGTCAATACTCCCAACTGAATAGAGGTCTATATACAGTCATTTATGATTAATTATTTAGATGTATTCAAGTATTCTGTGCACACAGCAGCTGTTTAGAAGAGGTGATGACTTTATGGTAATTTTGAGGCTGTGGTTTGTGATACTATTGAACTGTTGTACTGACAGGTGTTTCTAATATTTAATTTGCTCTAATGGAATTAATTAGGAAGCCTAAATCTCAGAGTCTAAAATAATATGCACCAAGATGTCAGATTTTTATACATCTTCTGTTTCTATTTATACCTCATCTCCTTCTGTGTCTTCCTCGCTCTTCCTCTCTCTCACTCCACCAAGTTTACTTTTTCACAGTGCGATTTATCTCTATGAGTGTCAAACAAATTAACAATATTGCCAAAGTGGTTCGCAGTATATTACAATAAACTGAGAAGCACATCAAAATAATAGAGAAAAATGATTTGGCTGCTCATTCTTTCTTTCTCGAAAGCCCATTGCTTCAATATCTGGGCTAATAAATGTGCTCACAAGGGGTTTGCCAGCGCACACACACCACCCACAGCCACATTAAGGTGGAGGTGGCAGGCAGGAATGCATGCTGCCTGATCCCCTGTGAGAGCACTCATTACTCCATGACAGTTTGCAGCAGTAGGGAAGACGCACAAACATCCTTTTCCTTGTTGAGGCTTGTAAACCAACAAAAATGAAAATTACACTCAAAACTATAATATTTAGATGCACTTGTGTACTTGGTGCATATAAAGGCAGAGGTCTGATTGCCTTCTCAGCTTCCGTTTCCCATCAGAAGGCAAAGCAATCACCATAATATCTTCACGGAGGACGGTTTGTTGTACGTGTGTGGGGGTTAGAAGACGGTGCATGTGCCACCTCTTGTTTGTGTACTATTAGCTGTGCTTGGAGTGATAATCCAGGTTCACATGGACAGCAGGAGAGACTGGGTAGTGTGGAAGAACTCGAGTAGGCTGCGTAGAACACCGACCTGCAAGTTGCAAAAAAAAAAAGTAGTTTTGGACTGTGTTTTTGTAGCAAACAGTTGATGGACACATCGGCATGTTAGTCAGCTGATCAGTGCAGCATTGGTTTGATACCACAGATGCATCTTGGCTAGGTGATACTGGCCAGTATCAGTAATGCACTCCATGCTTGACTGCCTCAGTCTATCTTTTTTAATTACTCTGAGCTTGTAGCTCAACACACACATACACACACACACACACACACACACACACACACACACACACACACTGACTCTCTCTCTCCAATGAAGTGAAAGTGAATGGAGCTCACTCATCAGAGCAAAAAACAGGAGCCAAAGGAGGGCAGATTGTTTATGTGTGTGTGTATGCCAGTGAACATCTTGTTGTGTAGAAATGTGGGATGTCATCACACAAATGTCTAACTGTCTGTGTGCTCGTAGGTTTGTGTGTATATGTTGAGCTCATTAAGAGTTACCCAACAGACTTCAGTGACCTCTCTGTTCTTTGTCCAGTTTCTAACTACTGATGAGAGCTGGAGGGGAAGGAGGAAGGCAGTAGAGGCGCATGTAAATTAGGGGGGAAAGAAACAAAAAGATGATTAGAGACAAAAATGAAGAATGGAGAGGAAGAACGGGTGGGGAAATGATATAATAGGAAAACATGAAAGATGAAAATAGATGTGAGAAAACAGTGGTGGATGGTGGAATACAAAAATAATAATATTGCAGTTTAAAGTATGACACAGGAACTGAGACAGGATGAGAACGAAATAGAGAAACAATGAGGATAAAGCTGGATACACGGGGAAAGACTGACATTATTACTTGCCTCATTGCCACTGTTGCAATCTGTGTGCGCTCATATCGTGTTTGCTTTGACTCCAAGTGTTCCTTTATTCCTCTTCAGTGAAGCACCTTTTCAAATCAACTGAAAGAGGTGTTTTAGTATCTGCCTGCTGACTTCTTTGCCTGCCCCAAACTCAATCTCGTGTTTTTGCTCCCATTTCTGATTTGCGAATGATAAATCCAGTCTGTCCTTTGCTTTCTGCGGCATGGCGATGGATGGGAGCCCGACATTTCGGTTGGGATAAAAGCCATGCTGATGAGAGCTTTGTTGAGCTTTTATGAAAGCTGGCCTGCAGCTTCATGAAGGCGTTCAGTCATATAAACATGCCATATTCATTTATCAGCCCTCACAACAGGGTTCAAAATTTGCATTTAGCATAGGCCGCCTTCAAAGTTCCCTAATAATTTGCTCGATTGAGATTATATCTGAGGGACCTTCGTCGAGGCCATGTTTTATGCATGTCAGAATGAAGGATGGCGTTTTAGGCGTCAATTTTCACCACCTTCTATTTCCGGCTTGTACATACTATCACACGTCAGCAGTAGATTCACTTAATAATACTAAGTTACTACTGGGGGGAATTAAATAAGTATTTCTCCCAAAATACTAAGGAATAATATAATATTTGTTACATTCTGTCCCTAAACTTCTTCCAGTCTTTCTTAAAGAGAAATGGGATTTGATAAATATTATAATATTATTCTCCTGTCTGTGTTCCTAATAGAGGGCACCATTTTAATGGGACACCGGTCGAATACCCCCCCCCATTAAGCTCACAGACAAGACAAAAATCATTGCTTCACTTAGCACGCATATGCACAAACGAAAACACACAGAAAAGGACAAAGACTTTAATGATTCGCACAGCTTTGGATTTAAACACCGCACACACACACACACACACACACACACACACACACACACACAGGTGTACATTGATAAACACACTGCTACAAGAGATGCTTTAACACAAAAACACAGTGGGGGCTTAGTAAGGCGCTCGCTCGATGTGCTTTCAGTGTTGTGACATTTAGAAAAGGAGCCGAACAAACCGTCGGTGTGAGGATGGACAAAGAAAAATAACTGAACAACTCATGCAAAGGAAAACTAGCGGCCTTAAACTTTCCTTTTTCATTCTTCTGAGCTGCAGCCAAAGTTTCAAAGACACAAGCTTCAACTCGATCAAAAGTTTCTATTTAGGACGTCTTTTGCAGCCTTCGTTACAGCGACCGTCTGACGAGCTTCCAGTTCACTGCTTAGTTGTGTTTCTTTACTTTGCTTTGAGTCATAATGATTGAAGTATGTGCAGAAAGTTGTGACATTAAGTTATTATTCAACATGTAAGAAGCTGAGAATTTGGATAGCAGTATTTCCTCAGGGCTTCAGTGAGCCACTGAACAAATATATCGAAATGCTTAAAATATATTAAGAATTTGGTCTTGTTAAGTCTGCATAGTCTTAAATATATTTTAATACAAAACAAGCCAGTTTCATTAAAATTATTATTTTAATGAAACTGGTTAATATAAAGCAAAGCAAATATTTCACGGTTCACCCCTTTCCCCACCCATCCCTAACTCTGAACCCTTTATATAAAAAAAGTGATAAATTTTTCATTTTCTTTAATAAAGGGGGAAAAAAACATAAAACTTTACGTCCAAATCTTTGCCTGTGATCTCTCTTTTTCCTGACATGACCTCACTGGTCCAATTTAAACTCATCACCTTCTCAGTACCTGGTTAAAACTATTCCCCATATCACATTTTCTACCTGCCTTTTACGGCGCTTACTTGGATGGTTTGCTCTATTTGCCTTCAAGTTCAAGTCTCAGCAGTCCTGAGAGTACAACGGTCTGAGCAAATACGGACTTGGTTCTGGCCTTATAGGTAATTCCTCCCTCTTTGTACTCTCATAAATGTTTGGCTGGAGTTGTGATGTTCTACAAAACTCTCACATGACATGTCACACAGGCTGTATTGGTACTTTCCAATAATGTGAATCAGGTCAGACTAAGATGTGTATGAAACAACGACAACAAATGACGAATCGCCGCCAGTGGCAGAAAACGTCGTTCCTCTGATGGCCCCTCGCTCTGCCTTCAAAAGCAAATCAATCCCAGCCAACAGAATTGTTGGAATTCCTCCTGGAGTTTTTACCTGTAAGGTTTAAAGTTAGGGGAGTGGCTGCTTTGATTGACAGGTGTGCACTGATGACCTCAGCTCTGCTAATTTAAATCCCCACCATGTTAATGAAATTATCTCACGCGTGGAATTGCTGTGTGTCAAAGCTCATCCAGAACATTTTGCTTCAGTTTCAGTGAGTGTAACTCAGCTATTTTTTTTTTTATAATTGGCAGATTTGTGTCTTTATTTTATGAATTCTAACCAAACGAGGGCGAATTAGGCTTAAAACTTTCCTTTATGATCAAGCTTATAGTTAGGGCTGGATCAGACAACCCTGAACCACCCCTTAGTTATGCTGCTATAGGCCTAGGCTGCTGAGGGGGGTCCCATAATGCACTGTTTCTTCTCATTCACCTTTATTTACTTGTTTATACTTCACTCTGTACTTAATCATTATTATTAATCTCTGGCTCTCTTCCACAGCATGTCTTTTGTCCTGTCTCTCTCCCCTCAGCCCCAACCGGTCGCAGCAGATGACTGCCCCTCCCTGAGCCTGGTTCTGCTGGAGGTTTCTTCCTGTTAAAGGGGAGTTTTTCCTTCCCACCGTCGCCAAGTGCTTGCTCATAGGGGGTCGTTTTGACTGTTGGGTTTTCTCTGTGTTATTGTAGGGTCTTTACCCACAATACAAAGCGCCTTGAGGCGACTGTTTGTTGTGATTTGGCGCTATATAAATAAAATTGAATTGAATTGAATTGAATCTTAACACTCCATCCTCTGGACCAGTCATGGTCACTTTTGGCTCCCTTGGTCAGAATACTAAGAATGAAGCTTCAGAATGCAAAGTCGAGTGATGTCACAGCGTCTGTGATACATGTGATCAGGCGCCGCACTGACATGATTATGTGGCCAAAGAATTGAGTCCACTGCATTTCCTGACAGGGCGGTGTGAACGCCTTTTACAGCAGCAGTAGCGACAGCTTCCTGAGAAAGGTCATTCAGATGTTGTTATCATTAAATTGTGTGTATTTTTTATTGTAAAATAGCACTTTATCAGAAAAAAATCAAAAATTTTAAATACCCCCTCCCCCGAAACACAAACGCACGCACACACGCACACACAACCTTCCCATCCCCCCAGCTCTAAAATCCCTGCAGGGGATCTTTCTTTAGAGATCAAGAGAGAGATTTTTTTTTAAAAAATAACAATAATAAAAAAAGAGCCATCTTCAAAGGGAAGTTATAACACAAGACCCACTGGAGGTATCGCCACAGCGTCTCAAGCTCTCCTGAGGAGTTGAAGTAAAAGACATTTTCTTTTATAATTTAATCTGATATAATTGGCTGAGTGACATTATTGTAACGAGCAGTTGTGTTCATGCTTTTATTTTAGGCCCCTGAGGATTTCCCAGCCTTTCCTCCTCTTTTTCCAGCTAAAAGGAAATTAAAAAAAAAAAAAAAGATTGATGGGAGGAGTTGTTGCATGTAAGACGAATGCATTCAACAACTGCCCCCATCTCTCTGCTTCCATCTTTCCTCTCTGCTTCCAGGTCACAGCCTAGATCTCTCTGCTTGTCACTCTGTCATTCTCAGCCAATTACTTGCTGGCTTCAGGTGCTTAACCTCAGGCCTCACTATCAACTGGCTCATTATGTCTCTGCTTTAAATCTCTTTCTTATCCCCTCTAGCTCATTCTGTCTATTCCTCTCTATCACTTTTTTTGGTCTTTTTTCATTCACTGAATTTTTGACTTCACATTTGTCTCGGTTAAGTCTACTTAATTATTCCCTTTTGTTTATTTAGTGTCTTTCTATTGAATTTTTCTTACACTCTCCATTTGTTCCCATTCTCTTTTTTTGTCCCTTTCTCAGCCTCTGTACGCCTCCTCCTTGTTTCTCTCTTTCTCCCTCTGCTCTCTGGCCCTGCTCTCATTCTGCAAATTGCTACAACTCAATTGTCCTTTTCCTGGCTGTAGGCAGCAATAGTATTAATAAAGCAGGATTTGAAATAGATTTTCTTTCTGCTCCATTTTGAATTACATTACTGCACGGTGTTGGCTCCCAGCATTCTTCTTTTTGTGGCTTTTGATATCATAATATACATTCATCGTGTATCTGTCCCGCTGAAGGATTACAGTGCTTACAATGGGAGATGCCGCAGTGCTGCTCATTCCACAGCTATAGTATCATGATGCTTTTTGACTTCAAGAGCATTTTGTTCCCACTTGCAGTGCAGTGCAAGAGTCTTGAGCCACCCCTCATTGTGTTGCATTTTTCTAGGAAAATGGGAAATCAGTGCAGCGACTTATTGGCACATGTGCAAACATAAATGGAAATGCGGTTTATGAGGCAAAAACAGAATTTGTACAGTTCTAACGACCTTGAAAGTCAATATTTGGTGTGAGCACCTTTATTTTTCAGCATAGCCTGAGCTCTCTGAGGCAGCTTTCATCTAATTTCCTTAATTAGTCCTCAGGACAGCTTCTCCAGGCTCTTTGAAGGACATTAAAAAGCTTTACTTTGTGTCATATATATATACATATATATATATATATACATATATATCTATACACTTTACATGTGTAGAGTAACATTTCTTCATTAATGAGAGGATGTTCTTAGAAAGTGTGTGTGTGCCTGTGTTGGCTCTGACAGCTGCCTTTTTAGGACCATTTTGACTTTAAGACCATCTGATCAGGGATATTTTGGCAGGTCCTCAAATTCACACACCTGTTTAAAGGGCTGCTTGTAGGTTAAGACTTGATTTAAGGGTTAAAGTAAAAATTTAAGCACACAAAGGAATGTGCCATCTAATGTCCTCACAAAGATGGTCATAAAAACGTGTGTGTGTGTGTGTGTGTGAGGCAACGAGCCAGTTTAATGACATTCTTAAAGCTGTCATGATTAAGAGGTTGATAATTTTATGATATGCTATTGAGGTACTTGAGTGATGAAATATTGCATACTTCATTTTTGCTTTTTTATTAATGAGGTGAATCAAAGTGTGTCCTTAAGTGCTTGGGTGAAGGTGTGTGTGTGTGTGTGTATGTGTGTGTGTGTCCATATGAGTGGTCATATGTGCTATTTATATGAAAAGAATAATACGTACTTCACTTTGGACAGCTCAGTAAAACCCTTCACACAAATACACAAACCCTTCACACAAATACACAAAAGAAGAGGCAGGTTCCCATTATGTGAATGTGTAAACAGCTTTATTTCCTACTACATGGTTAACATAGGCACACACACACATACACACACACACACACACACACACACAGGCACACACGCACTCCACTGTTAAATCTGAGGAGGGGTAAATCCTCCATGAGGGTTTTCGTCTCATCTTGCTTGTTTGCCTTCAAGGGTCAGGGTAGAGCTTTCCCCTCTCACTCTATACGTGTGTGTGTGTGTGTGTGTGTTTGTATTTAGGTAGAGGTTAGGTTGTCATTCCTTTGGTGTGAGGATGCAGATTAAAGGTGCAGCCTCTGCAACATATCACTGGTCACAAATAATGTTGAAGATTTAAGAGCCTTAGGGGTGTGTGTGTGTGTGTGTGTGTGTGTGTGGTGTGTGGGCACATGTGTTGTAGTGGTCGGAGCAGTTTAGAATCTGTAATATTAATTGATTTTCTTGCCTTTGGCTAGTGTGTTTTTCCTAACATGTAATTTTGCTTCACACACTCACTTATATAAATACAGACGCACACACAGAACATGGAACAGAAAATTGTCCTTTTATGCTTCTCCCAGTGGGAAGTTTTCTGTTTTTACTTTGACACTGACTCTTCTTTCACTCTTTTTTTTCATGCTTTTGCCTTTTAGGTGTGAATATAGAAAAGCAAATCAAAAACACAGAAAGAAGTAAAGAATGAAACAGCAGCAGAGGCATAAGAGGCCATAGAGAGAGAAAGAGACACATGGCTCTTTTATAACCGCACAACTGCAAATGCCAGCACACATCTTTAGGTCATTTGTGCAAAGCCAATTAGGCCGTAGTGGATAGCAGAGAGAGCTAGAACTCTACTAACTTTTGGAATATACGAAATTAATTGCAGTACCCCGTACTGCTACAGTACATCATCTGACATGAGATAGTTCCTCTTTGCTAACCAACTGCGCTCCTAAGTAAACTTGTGCACATGCACCATATGTGATGAAAATATGCCCCTCGAAAAGATGTGTATGGTTTTCTTAGCCCGCACTGCCCCATTTTCATTGCCTCTAAAGCTTGCTTTGGACTTTGGGGAACAAAGTAAAGACTGATTAGAAGTAAGTGGAGCTGCTACAAGTATACTCTCCTTTAGAAGCTTATAATGATACACTTTCCCAAATGAAGCAGCCCTCCTCAACTCACTGTCCTGGAAATTTATAACATACACTTGCCAATTTGTCCGATACTGATATTGATACGGTTAAATTACAGTTGCTATTCCTCATTACATCAAAGTTACTGGAATCATAGAAGTTGGCATAGACAAGAAGTTAAGTGTCTGATGAAATGCATGTGATAGGAGAGGTACATAAATCTGTGGTATAAAAACCAACTGCATTCACCTCGGCCCCAGCCGGTCATGGCAGATGACTGCCCCTCCCCGGAGGTTTCTTCCTGTTAAAAGGGAGTTTTTCCTTCCCACTGTCGCCAAATGATTGCTCATAGGGAGTCGTTTTGACTGTTGGGTTGTCTCTGTATTATTGCAGAGTATTTGCCTTATAATACAAAGCGCCTTGAGGCGACGTTTTGTTGTGATTTGGCGCTATATAAATAAAACTGAATTGAATTGAATTGCAGTTATTGTGAATCAGTCATATCATATCATTATACCTGATTGGTATGACAAGGTAGTCCTCACCCTACCTTAAATACAGTATCTCAACTATAATCTGTTTGGCATCACCATGACCTTTCCCTAACCTTTGTCATGCCATAGTTGAAGCATAGTAATTATACATTTTTCAGTATGCTTACTTCTCCTGGACCTCACACAATGCACAATTCTGAAACTGAATTTTTAGAGCAAAGTGCAAAACTGGCCGAGCAAACAGGGAAGTGAGTGAGAAAATGATACGGGAGAAGAGGCACGAGTTGCAAATGAGAGAAAACACAAAAGAATGGTTTCAGAAGATATAAAATAAAACAATATCAATATAATTTATAACAATATAAAGATTCTGTGCAGCAACAACACCAAAAATAAGAACTGGTCAACTGGTCAGATGGGTAAGATGAGAAGCAACCAGTTAATTAGAGGAAAAGAGGAGAAAGATGGGAAAGGAACAATACAAAAACAAAAGGGAAAGGAGAGCAAGAGAGGACAGGAAGCATAGGGGGGCAGAAAGATTGATTTCCAGTCCTTCTCCTCTTTTTCGCTCCTCTTCTCCCTGGAATGGCTCCCTAAAGTCTTTGGATTAATGGCTCTATTTCTGCTGCTCATTCATCAGATTCAGAAAGGCACTCCAAAACACAATGCCTCACTAGGCTCTTGCCTGAACTAGATATCTACCTGCCAAAACATCCAATGGGCCCTTAAGTACTTTCAAAGACAGTCAAAACAACTTTATCTCTACCTCCAGTCAAATCAGCTGGGAATTAGCATTATCCATTGGCTCTCGTGCTTGTTAGTCCTTCTTGTGTAGATGAACGCAGGCAGTTCAAGCAGAGGTTGAAGAAAAGTCAGAGAAAAGTAAATCGCAGTGCTAAACAGCCTGAGTTTGGTTGTTATGCATTTAACCTTTGGCATCGTCTTACACCAGACGTGTCGTGGGGATCAGCTTCCCTTTCCATCTTTCAGACTCCAGGTTCTCAAAATATCTCGTTTCCAGTACAGCTGAAAAGACCGACATGTCCACTTGTCACTGAAGTGGGAAATTCCATCTGACTTGTTTCATTTTGGTCAGTCAAAACCTTCAAAATCAGGTTATTCAATATCAGCATCAGAAGGCTTTCTGATCAGCTACAAATATCTGCTGCATCAGTTGCTGTACTCAATGGATAACTGCAACATAGTATGTATATGATGATGCAGCTCTCAAATTTACTTTGTAATTATGTTTGTTTTTTTTTTTGTAGTGCTAAGCTTAAAAAATACTAGACATAGCCTCTGTAGTCCTTTCACATTAAGAACCACTCCCCCTGGTCCACCTCAGGGAAAGGGAGTCCATGTCTGGCTGCAACATGCCCCACTGCTTGGCCTTGTCACATTGTGCACCAGCTGTGCCACCTACAATGCCCTTTCACAGTGTGTGATAGCTAACATGCCAACCCTTGACCAGCCCTGATTAATGAGGGTGGAAGCATTGCCCAGTGCAGGGTTTGTGTCCCTGCAGAGCGATACATTTGTTCCTCTTGCATGTAACTGACCTCTATTTTTATCTCGCATGTCAATTTGTGCTTCATTGTCTTCCAGCGGTTACTCTGCACATCTTTTTGGTTTTCTCATGTTTATTGCTCGGACCGCATCACCATCAGCCTTTGACACAGACGTGATTTTAGCAATATCTACAAGAGAAGCTCACATTAAATGGAAGGAGGAAAGAAGAATTTAGAAAGGGTGGGATTATAAGGAAAGAATGGAGAAGGGGGCAGGAAGAGAGAATAAATCAGATGCATGATGTGGCAAATCTGGAATTTGTCATGACTAAGGGCAGCCTGGGAGACACCATCATCAACTTAATGATGTAAACAAAGTAATAATTCAAATAACCTCTCCTACTCGTTTCCTCCCAGTCTTCCCTCTATTCCTGCTCCATAACTTTACAGCACACTTCTTTTTCCGCTCTCATCCATTAAAAAAAAAAAGTAGTTTACTTTGGCTTATAAAGAGAAGAAATACAGTTGGATAATAAATAAATAAAATAAATAAAATATAATGAAATGTAACATTTAATAAAGCAATAAACGTAATATTTGAAGGTCACTGGTGGAATCTTTGCTCTGTGTGTGCGATCCACCGCTTTCTGCTTTCATAAATAGAAATTGAGAATCTGTTTATCCGGGCCCAGCTAGGAATGAGCCAGATAATCTGAAAGATTAGATTAGATCTGGATTAAGTGGTTGGGGCTGATGATTGGTGGTGGTGGTGGGGTGCTTGGGTAGCTGTTTTTGTTTTGCTGTTTTAGCTGTTTCCCTATAGAATTCTTAGTGTAAATATGATTTGGCTAAGTTATTTTGAGAAACAATAGCCATCGCAGTGAGGGAAGCTTTGATGTATTGCTTTTCTTGGGGAAAACCGGTTATTTAATTCTCTCTCTGACTGAGTGAGAGATTATGCCTTTGTAATTGAGGAATTACTGTGTGTGTTTACTGTAAGTACATCTCCCGATCTGCTTAAGCATGCATATTTAAAGGTTCACATTTATTCTCTACAAGGGTTTAAATCTGAAAACCGCATTTTCTTTGTTTTGTTTCCCACTCGAAGATCCTTTTCTGAAACGACTTTTCTACCAAATCAGTTTTGAGGAAACGATCTGCTGTTACTGTTAACATCTTTGCAGTCATATATTAATATATATCGAGTCATTTATCAATGTATGGCATAGAGAACAATTCAACACTGGGCACGAATATTTAGATCACCCGTCCGCGACAAGAAAAATAAGTAAACAACTCGTGGGCACTTGTGATTTATGTACAGCACCAACAACAGTATTTCAACAACTAACAACAATGAAGTCCTTGCCAGAGCAACACTTGTGTAGTTACTCAGTGAGGAAAAAGAGTGATTTACACAAAGTTGTATGTATTCTTAGTCTGAATGAATCAGTATAACTGACAGTTCGGTCACCTGAAACAAATCGTGTAATTAGGGGGCCTGGAGGACGCACAAACACAACCAAGAATCGACCGTGCTGTTTAATTTTGTGTTCATTCAGTGTTTCATTAGAATTAGACACTGTGGGGCATTGTAAGGAAAAGTGTGTTTGCAGTTGCAACAACTTGAACATTTGCCTGAATGAACAACTATCCAGCATCTTGATTGGATCTAAGACAACTTGCTGGCAGTAGGTTATGGGCACTTGTGGATGTTTGGGCATTCCTGTAAGTGAAAAACCTACTGCAGCGAATTGTTGCTCAAATACATTATATTTTAGGTTTAGGGTCATTTTACCATGAACTTAGAAACATCACCTACATTGAGCATCAGTGGCTCATAAGCTGAAGTTTAGGTCTTGATTATATTTTCTCCATCTGCGAGTCCACTAAGGTGCAAGTGATGTAAATTTCATTGTCACACAGTTGGCGTGAGGGTCCATGTGGACGTTTGCGTGCCTTCCAATTTTTGTTGAACTTGTTTTTGTGAACCTGTACGCAAACTTGGAGACTTTACATTATAAACTACACGCGCACCCCAGGTGGTGGAGTTCAAAGAAGTAGAACAGGAATGACTGCCCAGCCGTCGGGTCTCCAGCTGTCTGTGTCTGTAACAGAGTATAATAAAAGCTTTAATCTTCCCACAGGGGCCGGGCGGTGTACTCCACAGTCTGATCATCCCGTTGACCCCCTGTGGCATTGCTGATGACCAATAGCATTGCAGCCAGGGTGGGGTGGCAGAGGAAGCTACCATGTACCTACTGCATGGTTTATTTCTTTTACATGTTGATGTACAACAGTGAATGATTTGGCTGAATATAATTAGTTAATATGAGTGGATGGATATCAGCTGAACACCTACAACAGTGTAACGGCTCTGCACCTTTTTATTTAAGAGCTTTATTTCTACTAGCTCATCGAGTCTGTGTTTGAAATGGTTCACATGTGCCTCCTCCACTCTCTACTATGCCCCCTCTGCACAGTGGAGTTGGTCACAGACAAAAATGGCCAGTGGAAGGAAGGAAGGCACAAAGGAAGGAAGGAAAGAGAGAAAAAAAGTTTGTTTCCAAGTGCGGTCATATTACACTTTAATTTAAAAATCAGTCCCAGACATGTCTGTGTTGACTCAATTATATGACATGAAACTACAGGGAGGCAGATTCAATTTATTATCAACCTCGTAATAAAGATGATATTAATTTAATGCAGTGGAGTATAGGGAAATGAGGCGAGCTATCACTGTTCACATTATCAATCCCCAACATCATTGTCCATTAGCACACCAAGTTTCATTGCACATCTGAAGAAAATTCACTTAAAATTTTGCCAGATGTCCTGCTGCTGACAAAATCAGGTGAGCGATTATCACCTGTTGAGAAAAAAGCAAGTTATCTTTAAGTGGGTGGCCTTTGTAGCCTGAGTGCTGCGTGATGACCTGCAGTTTTTTTTTTCTTGAATAAAATGGAAATACAGCAAGAGTATCCCATCAGCCCATCTGCATCGGTCTCAGCCGGATGTAGTAAGGTCCCATTTTCTGCGGACAGTATGTGGCCTGTGTGAAAGCATATTGCCTGCTGCGCTGACCTGAAGATTGGGCTATAAGTTGGTTATATTACTCCCCCCCTGCTGCTTTCTTGGCTGCCAAATGTCAGTCTGCCACGGTTTTATCCAGGAGTAGTAGATTACTTCATAGGCTTTGGTCTTTTAAGTAGAAACAGAGACTCTTTAAACCATAAAGCATCCCAGGGAGTCTAAAGTCTCACCCAAATTCAAACGCATGCAGGACATTTTTCAGTGCATATAAAAAACAAATACACATCTCAAATTTGCAAATATGCAGACTCCCATCCTCGTGAGCTTGCCTTTGTGTTTAACATTTTCCATTCTGCAGGCACGCACATACATTTTAAAAAGATTTAAGTACATGAGATGTTTAGGTTCTTAACAAAACAGATAACGCAGCAGTAATAAAAATTAGACCTCATCCACAGGACGTCCTGTGGCATATGTTTCATGTCTCAGATGGCCTCTAAGATGGCTTATCCATCCTGATGTTGTCTAATCTTGTCCTATTAGCCTGGTTTTAGATTTATACTAAGGAGCTTGTTTGAACAATCTTCTAATGATCTCAAATGCATTTAAACAATCTTTTGGTGTCACACCAAGGGTCATTATCTGAGTCTTCAATTTGATAGGCTTTTCCAAATTAAGAAGTTAAGCAAGAAGATGTGTGGAAAACCTGAGAAAAGTGAATATATATATATGTGTATATATATATATATATATATATATATATATATATATATATATTATTCTTGGTAAAGTTTTCATTTGCATTGGAGAAATACACTTATACACTTAATAGCATCTCTAATTATACAGTGACCTGTTTTGGTTGCCTTCGTTAGCTGATAGAAACTAATTAGGCAGAAAGAGAGATTGGTTTGAACGAGCTTGTTAGTGTGCAGTCAGTTGTGAAAGACAAACCTGGGGATGAGAGCTCGACATATGGTTGGAACAAAGCTGTGAGGGGATGTGTTGTTGTGTGTAGCTGTTCTGGTGTGTGGGTGTAGGTGGGCCAGTTTGAGCTTGTTGCTTGCTGTTCGTGTGAGTTCATATATTTTATATATGTCTGTATGGATATTTCTTTCACATTTTGAGGGTTAGCCAAGTTGTGCTTATGGAAGAGTTTCAAGTAATTAATGCAGAAGTAATCAGTGTAATGTGCTTGCATAGTGACTGCATGCATGTGTCACACACAGCAAAGGGAGTATTAGCCACTCCTAGTGTCTGGAGATTAATACACAGACTTGTGTCATTATTCCCTAAATCTGAACGTTGTGATGGCGTAGCGCTGCCTAGTGGTGATGGAGACTGGCTGTTGTTTAACAGATTATGTCCTCTTAGAATTTCCTTGCACACGACGAGGAACAAAGTTACTGTCAGTGACTGAAGTGACTGACTCAGTCTGGTAAATGCTAAAGTCTGCCAACTTGATTTAAAAAAAAATGCTTCTGTGAAATCATTGAGGTGAGCTGCAAGTTGTAGTTTAGAAGTATAAACAACAAAATGTTCCAATAAGCGTAGCTCACCCCCTATTTAAATAAGGATGGTGCTGGAGTGCTATGGAATTAGTAATCTTTCCGTGCTTGAGGCTGCTGTCTCTCCAGCTCACTCTAAGAACGACCTATTGTTTCTATCCATCTCTCTTTCATTCAGATCCAGTTCATGGTCCTCAAAATGTCAATGTGGTGGATGTCAGAGCCCGCCAGCTGACTATTCAATGGGAGACTTTTGGGTACGCTGTGACACGCTGCCACAGCTACAATCTGACGGTAAGCACAACTGTTAATTATTCTCCACTGCTGGAGTAGTTATGTGTAACTAATAAGGAAAGGGAATAGGTTTTATTTCAAAAAAAAAAAATCAACTACCAGTTATCTTTATTTATTGTTATTTATAATATTTGCTTATGATAAAGAGAGCAGAGGAATGCAATGCAGCAAAGGTCTAACTGACCAGAAGCTGACCTGAGCACTGGGCTTTTGAAGACATCATTATTCCAAAGAATGTTCCCTCGTTTGATGTTTGGATGATTGTGATGGAGAGCGGTGTCAAACACAGGGCCTCCCACAGGTGATTCACATCATTTTCATACTCACCAAACCACTCGGTACCTCCTTTTCCCTATGGGTATCCACATAGAAATAAATGTTTTATCACAGGATGAAGGTGATCACTCAGAGCAATGTTGCACTGATTTTCTGAGTTTATTACTTGAGGGCAGCTCTGGACTTGTCACTATTATTGTTAACCAAAAAACCAATCAAATTAGCCATTTTTCTCCTGCTTTCCAGGTGCAGTACCAGTATGTGTTCAACCAGCAGGAATTTGCAGCTGAAGAGCTGATCCAGACATCATCACATTACACTCTGAGGGGACTGAGGCCCTTTGTGACAGTTAGGCTGCGGCTTGTCCTGGCCAACCCCGAGGGCAGCAAGGAGAGTGAAGAGATCGTCAAACAGACGGAGGAGGACGGTGAGTGAAGGCACCATTTGGAACAAACCGCTTATTACCAGCCAGTTTGGTTCTGGTTAGCCTCTCCCAGGACAAATCCTCCAGCTCCGAGGTTTTTCATTATAAAGATCCGACAGCGGTTTGTTAAGAATAAACAGAATGAGAACTGGCCGCCTACAAAGAGAGAATATATGAGGTATCACCATCTAACTTGCACTGTGTGATTGACAAGTGATTTTAGGAAAGGTTAGGGCCATAACTGTTTAGCACAGCCTGTGGCGAGAATCAGAAAACAACAGCATAAATAAATGAGTTCCAGCAGTTAAAGCCTTTTACAACATAAAATTATTTTAGTTCCTCCAAATTATTGATCTGTATTTAGACAACTTCATGTCCAATGACATTTATATTAGAGCTGTTTATTCACATGTAACAAAAGGCCTTGAATGAATATATTCCCTAAATTGGGTTTTTGTTTTATATAATTATATAATTACAATATAACTGGTTGTATCTCCTATAAGGGAAATTATATTTCATTAAATAACATTATAAATGTTAAGTTTCAGTTTAGTTAGCAAATGGTCCCAGGCACAACAAACCCCGCCCCCTGCACTGTTTTAGCTGATTTGAACTTCGTCACTCTCCAAACATGGAATCACTGAGATAACACATGAGTGCTACTGCCCATGCCCATAATTTTCCAAGGTTTAATAAGTTAAAGTAAAATAACTTATTTTAATCATCATTTTCATTTTTTTGGAAAAGTTTTATTTTGGGTGGAGACAACAGGATGATGGGGGAATTGAGTGTCTTAGATTCATGTATCCAGATCATCCCAGTCAAATGTTACAATATCCATGGACAATAGTGATATACTTCTTACCCCAACAAAATGAGGATGATGTGTCATTTTTCAGCTGAGATTTGGCCAAAAGTATGCGTTAATGGAGTTTTCCATGTTAAATTAAAGCAGCCTACAAATCCACAATCTGGATCAGATGCAGATGGCATTCAGTTTGACACTAATTCTTGGTCCTCCACAACTGTGTACTGAATATCAGATGAATCTGGTTTTAATATATATATATATATATATATATATATACTATATATATAAATATGTGAAGGCGGCAAAGACATACATATGCCACGTTGCGGTATAGGGCAATGTAGTCTCAGATTGCAGGCCTACACAGCCTCCCGCGTTTTTTTTTTAAACCATTTCCTGTTTCTCATCGTCACTACAAGACGCTACCAAAGCTACTGTGGCAACTCAAAAAAAAAACAGTCCGTGCACAGAGGGGCTGTAATGTACTAACATTTATCAGATGTGTCCTTATACAACACATTTGGATACTAGAGTTGCAGTGTGAATCTGCCTTTGGCGGCTTTATGACAAAAAAAAAACCTTATTTAAGGACACAGCACACTGGCACACACTCAACACCAACTATAAACTCCAAACACACTCAAGTTACAAAACTCACTGTCAATATCTGTCTGTCTCTTTTCGCCCCCGTCACTCCCACAAGCTTCACCCCGACCAACAACGTGCTGAGTGATGGACATTTTCAACTGATTAAAGCGTCCAGAGGTGTCAGTCAGGTTATAAATCTCAAATATAAAACAGTATCAGTATTCAGTTGTTTCAGACACACATAAAGTCAATCATGTAGTTGCTCGTAATGAGCCACAAAGATATCACCAAGAATCAGTTTGTCAGCTACAGTCACAAACTAAAGCAACGCATGGGACTGCATTAAGGGAACAGAATAGCATTTAAAGACACAGTAGATCTATACGCACAGATCTGCGCTCACACAGGTTTGATCCCGGCAACATTCAAAATTGCACCAATCAACATCCCTGTTTTAACACTAGACTCCTGAAAAGGGCAAATTACATTACATATTATAGGCCCTACAGGCATACATTATTAGTGCCTAAAATATTATCTCCAGCAGTAGAAGTTATTTGAGAACAACCAAATGTTAAATTTCCTCCTTCCTCTTCTTTCCAGAGGGCTCCATATTCTACTAATTCAGAACAGAGTGTATACCCTCACCACAGCTACTAATAATTCATTGATGCTTCAAATTTCTCTCAACAACATGCCTGCGATAAAGTGGAATAGCATTAGAGCAATGCCTGATAAGCAGGATAAAAACATTGTTCTAATGATCCCAAATCTCTTATCTCTTTCCCACCCTCCTCGGGGCTCACTGTTCTTCTCCTGATCTCATAACTAATATCCTCTGAATTTAGCTTCTGGGGAACATCACATCTAGGTCTGAAATTCCTACCTTTGCTAGCTGAGCACACAGATACTGTGAGTTGCCTGAACCTGACTGGGGAGTACCAATGTCTTTGAGGGGGTAGGGGGAAAAAAAGGCTTAATTGTTTTGTTCTTAATTGTTTTTTATTTAACCGTCGTTAATCTCCTGGTTGTAATTCAGTAATTAGGGAACAGAACAGCAATTGTTCACACAGAGGCTAATTAGTGTTTGTATGGTAATAGCTTTATAGAGCTGGGGCTCCTGTGAATGAAGCTTTTTGCTCTCTCACATGCACATGCATAAACATATATGGTTTTCTCTTATTTTTTTTTAATTGTGCTTATAAAATGGAAATAAACTTGAGCCTGTGATTAGGGATTTGCAATCAAGATATGAAATTACTTTTCTCCTACTCACAAGGACTCTACTCTCCTAGTTTATAAACGTAATCTCAGGATAAGAGCAGGTTTTAATAATGTCCTCCTTAATTGTTTTACCTTCCAGATTTACAGCATATTAACATGCACATACACACAGTCTGACAAATCACATAAAGTCAAAAACATTTTAGCTTTAGCTCACTATTATGTTAGCACATTTATTAGTTTAGAAAAAGAAATCTTAGTTCCATGCTGCTAAGAAGATAAAGGTTTTTCATGTTTACGCTGCCTGATTTTATTCAGCTGGAATGTTTAATTTCCTCACAAACCTGCTGGATTACCATGTAGGAGCACTTTGCATAATGTGACTTATTTTTGGTCAGTAATTTTGATGTTTGATGTTAGCGGTTTCTTGGAAGAGGATTTATAAATGAAAGTAGTCTACAAATTACAATGACAAGTAGAGAAGAAACAATAACGAGACCGACTGAGAGGACCTATGAACCTGCAGACAGCATGGCAACATGGATTTTAAAAAAGTGAGCTAATATGACATTGCTGGCTTTCACACACATTGATGTTCCAGTTTTATATATGTTATTTAATAAATCACTGATGTCCATGTTAACCATGTTAATGTAAGTATTTTCTGAACAAGTGAGAGAACCTTGCTCTAAGAGAACTGGCTGTGATACTAATGATAGGTTAGAAGGACCAGCAGAGATACGTTCTGTACAATAACCAGACTAATGAAGTGATGATGTTAATGTTATAACTGGATTTACTGAGGAGAATGAATAATGTGTTACTTCAGGGCACTGGAAGAAGGTGTGTGTGAACAAGTAAACTGTACGTTTTAAATCATTGTCTCAGTTGATGAGAATAGAACCAATAACTGCAGTAACTGTACACAAGATCAAAACGAGGCAGAGTCCTATTATATAAATATGTAAACAGCTTTATTTCCCACTATATGATTAACATTGCCTCAGAGACAACAGATATCACCTTCTCTTATTGTACATGCCAGGACATTAAGCTAACCACTACTATATTTATGTGCCTCTCGGGAGTTTGAGGCTTCAGCACAGTATCTTAGCTGTTCCTCAGACTGTGCTTTTCTGGAATGAAGTCACTGATGTGTCTGGAATCTGCTGGAGCTGCTCTTCTACTTTGGGGGTTTTAGCTCCTAATGTTCTTATTACCACTGGGCCCACTTGGCACTTTACCTTTCACATCTGCCCCATTTGTTCCTTCAGCCTCTGGTACTTCTCAATTTTCTCCTACACACCTTATGTGTAAGGCCATTGGGATTGACACATCCATCACAACTGCAGCCTTCTTGTCAACCGCCGCTTTGTCTGGTTGGTTGGCCAGCAGCTGCTTGTCTATCTGGAACTTAATGCCTCGCAGGACCTTAGGCTGGACTTGTTGTTCTCAGCCACCTACCACTGGGACTTCTAATCCATGCGAGGCACAAATGTTGCCTTACTGTCTTTCAGCCACTTGATTGTGCCTCTCAGTGTGTGCCGTCCCAGCTTGTATCTTGTATCCTACTACAGTAGAAGTTGCCTAAGTTGGATTCAAATGGCCCATGACATTTTATCCGACTTGTAAAAAATCTGTCTTATTTGTGAGTAGGATAAAATCTGATCCTTCAAAATAGACAGTTGGGGCCTAATATCAAATTTCATGGCAACAGCTTTCTGCTTCATCCCTGGATTTGCTTCCGCAAATTTTATAATCTCATATTTTTGCTCATAAGTGTGAGTTTGTAGCTTACGCTTGACTCCTGCACTTGCCATGATTGTCTCCGGTGAAATGAACTGATTCGCCAAGTATAGCCAATCCAGAGGTCACGTGACCTGTATAGACATTCAAGCGATCGCCAGTCGTTGTTAGTGTGTATAGTGCGTAGTGTGGGGAGCTGAGGAGGGCTTTAGTGCTAAACTCATCCAACTTATGCGATCCCAGTTAATTGGAAATGCATTACAATGGAACCAGATTTTTCATCCCAGGTAGGTGAAAATCTGACTTGCATGATCTGATTTAGGTGATGATTTTTATTGGAATTAATGTTAGGAAAAATTGGAACCTGCAGAAGCCATCCGACTAGAGCAAAAATCTGATTTGTCCGATTACGACTTAGGCGATTTCTAATGTTCTATGTCTTGGGATTGTCTCTGGGGTGTCAAACTTGGGTTTTGTTGGCTATGGTGGACTCCTGCCTGTATGGATCTGGTGTTTAGCATCTGTTTTTGTGTTGCTATGATCAGAGCTTCTATGCTGTCTTTCAGGCTGGCCTTTTCTGTCCACTGGTGTGTTTTTTTTTTAATTTTTTTTTTATGTCAGTCACTTTCTCTGTTAATGTCTGCGAACATCTTTTGATGGGTACATCCCATGGAGTAGCTTGGTCTTCCACTATGCTTCCTTCTTGTGTTCCTTATATTCACCTGCCTGAGGCACTCTTGCAGCAGCTCATCTTGGGGGACCATCTTCCTGAGGTGATCCTTGTTTTATCCTGGATTACAGCTCTGACATGCACCAATCCTCTTTTAATGGCTAGTTGAGCCTCAGGGTGCTGAATTTTGGGTAGAGACCTCTGTGTCTTGACGTCAGTGGGATCTATTTCCTCCTGTGGCCTACTTATTATTCCTACATGGTATATGATGACTGGTGGGTATATGTGGGCCTATGGCTCAGATCTTATTCCTGTCTCTTGTACCTTAAACGTGGATCCCATTGGCCTGTGGGATACCCAGGTACTTGTAGCTGTTCTGTATGTCTGCTATCATGCCTTCTGGCAACTCCACCCATTCAGTCCCTGTGGTGCTGTTTCCATTTTCCTTCCGGGACTTTGTTCGTAAGCTGGTGGAGTTGTATTCGTGGTTTTCTGGCTGCCTTGAGTATAGCCATAATTTTCATCCTTAGCTTAGTTTTAGTGTTTAGTGTAAGTATTGTTCCCTTTGTGATGCCTCTGAATCTCCAGCTTTATAGTAGCTTTTGTACTGATTTTAGAGCACTGAGCTAACAGGTGCTTCTTGGTCAGTATGGATGTTAGTCTTTTACTCATCCATAGTTCCCATATTTGTTGCATATAACGTGTCTCACTGGGTCTGCTGTCATAGTAGCATTCCTTCAGTTCCACGTTATCATTCCTTGTTCATTTATGTCTTGTTCCAGTGTCCCATTTCTCATGTCGTGCTTTCCCGACATCAGACTTTGCTCAGCTTAATAAGGTCCATGTCAGAGTTAGTATGGCTTTAGCTCTTGCTCATGTTCTGAGGTGGACTTCTGTAGCTCTGAGGGTGTAGCCTGGGGACCCTTAATGGATGCAAGCCCTGACTTGAATTTGAATGCCCCAGCTGTTATTTGAAAGACTACATGACAAACAGTTATTAAATATGCTGACCTTAAATCCTTAGTTTATATCTTCATAAATGCTCCCACCAACATTAACTAGGAAAATGATTGCGTGCAATGACTGTAACTGAGAATACATAATCCTGTTATCATCACAGCAGGGTCTTTTTTTAAGACCGCAGTAGAAGAAAAAACATCAGTATTGTATGTTATTTATTTTTTTAAAAAGGCCATTTATCAGAGCACATTTGCAGTTGCAAAAGTACATTTACAGCGATGTGCTATTAATCCTTTTAATACTTTTATTTAGAATAAAAGATTATATTTTCTAATCTTAAGAATGGCTAAATGTTTACATGACAATATAAAAAAATATATTTACCATTATTGACAAGTTGAGATAAAATTAACAAGTTAATAATATATTACTCTGTGAATATTAAATGTTAAAGGAATGATTTTTAACATTCCCTCCATTCAATTCAGTTTCATATACAGTACCAGTCAATGGTACTGTATATAGTGCCAAATCACAACATCAGTCGCCTCAAGGCACTTTTTATTGTAAGATAAAGACCCTGCAATAATACAATAATACAGAAAAAAAACCGTCAGACGACCCTGTATGGGCAAGCCCTCGGTGACAGTGGGAACGGATCCAGCCAACTTTAAGCTTTATCATAAAGGAAAGTTTTAAGACTAATCTTAAAAGCATCAGTGTCTGTCTCTCAAATCCAAACATAGAAGAGGGACCTGAAAGTTAAAGGCTCTGGCTCTTATTCTACTTTAAAATACCCTAGGAACCAGAAGTAAGCCAGCAGTTGGGGTGATACGGTACTGTGAGGTCTTTAAGACAAGATGGGGCCTGATTATTCAAGACCTTGTATGTGAGAAGAAGGATTTTAAATTCGCTTCTGGATTTAACAGGGAGCCAATGAACAGAAGCCAGCATGGGAGAAATCTGCTCTCTTTCTAGTCCTTGTCAGCGCTCTTGCTGCAACATTTTAGATCAACTGAAGACTTCTCAGGGAGCTTTTAGGAAAACCAGATAGCAATGAATTACATCATTTCACCCATATATATATAGATACATCCATGCATACAGTGGGAGGGAATGATTATTTGATCCCCTGCTGAATTTGTAAGTTTGCTCACTTACAAAGAAATTAACAGTCTCTAATGCAAAGAGACAGGTAATCAACCAAAAATAAATAAAATAAAAGTTAGAAATGCATGTCATTATTGGCAGGCACAGCAGTAAGACGTTTCTTGTCATTGGTCACCAGGTTTGCACCCATCTCAGGAGGGATTTTGGCTCACCCCTCTTTACAGAAATTCTCTAAATCCTTTAGGATTCCTGGCTGCCACTTGGCAGCTCGAAGCTTAAGCTCTCTACACAGTTTTTCTATAGGACAGAGGTCTGGAGACTGGCTAGGCCACTCTATGGCCTTAATCTGCTTCTTTAGCCACTCTTTTGTTGCCTTGGTAGTATGTTTTGGGTCATTGTCACGCTGGAAGATGACCCATCGTCAGTGTTCTGGCTGAGGTAAGGAGGTTCCCATCCAAGATTTTGTCTAATGGTCCCTCAATGCAGTGATGCCATCCTGAACCCGTAGCAGAAAAACAGCCCAAAATCACAAAGTTTCCACCACAGTGCTTCACTGGTGGATGGCATTTTTTTGGGTTATCCTCAGCATTCCTCGAATTGATGCCAAAAAGCTCGATTTTGGTTTCATCCGGCCACAGCATTTCTCCCAAGCATTCTCTGAATCATTTAGAATGTTCAATGGCAAAATTAAGATGGCAAGTACATGCATCTTCCTGAGCAGGGGGACCTTTCGGGGCACTGCAAGATTTGAATCCATTATGGCATAGTGTGTTCCCAATGGTGTTCTTGGTGACTGTGGTCCCAACTGCCTTCAGATCATTAACAAGCACCTCCCGTATAGTTTTGGGCTGATCCACCACCTTGCTCACGATTATCCTCACACCATGAGGCATACCCTTGCATGGAACTCCAGACCAAGGGTGATTGATAGCCATTTTATATTTCTTCCATTTCCTAATAGTCGCATCAACAGCTGTCGCCTTCTCATCAAGTTTTTTGCTGATGGTCTTGTAGCCCATTCCAGCCTTGTGCAGGTCACCAATCGCAGCCAATATATGGGAGCCAGAATTCTGACTGGGTGATAGGGGATCAAATACTCTCTCCAGTAAAATCAAACTACCATAAATGTTCAGAATGTTAATTTCTTTTTAGGTGAGTAAACTTACAAATTTAGCAGGGGATCAAATCATTATTTTCCCCACTCTACATACACATGATATAATAAGATTTTTTACTTGCATAAAACGTCGGCTTTGTGAAAGTAGTCTGACTGCCAAATAAAAGTTTTCCAAGTGATTCAAATGCTGCCCTTGCACATTAAGTGGTTTCTAAATATATAGGTGCTAATATGGATCTGTCCTGTAATCCTTGCATCACAACCAAAATTTAATCCAGCAGTACTGCTACTAAATCTTGCTTGTTTGCTTTGTGCCAGTGGTGAGTTTATTTGTTACCAGGGAAGATAGGTTTATCTTGAACACCATGAAGAAGATAAAAATATTTATATACCATAGATTATTGATATACCGTAGATTAATAAATAAAAAAATTATCAGACTAAATTATGCTTTTTATCCAAAAAGAGAGAGGATAAAAAAGTTATTCTTACAAAATGACTGGAGACGCTATAGATGACATTTTTATAAACAACGAATAACACCAATATACACAAAACAACTTCAGGATAGTAATTTTTTATAAACATACTATAAAATTATTATGTATTCCCACTGTATCCGTACTTTTACAGTTTGGTTCTGGAAAAAAAAAAACTAAATTGAGTTCAGATTTGGATTTACCTGAATCACCACCAAGAGTGTTTAGAAAGCGTTGAGATAATCACAAAATCACATCATTTTTTTAAAAAGAATTTTGCTCTTGCTTGCATATAGCTGCTTACAAACCTCGACACTAACAAAGAATAAAAGTCAAAATTTCCATATGAACAATCAGGCCTGTTGCATGATGAAGAGCAGCAGAGAAATGAAAGCCAGGCATGAAATGCAGCAATTTATTTTATGTCAATAAAGATAATTTGAACTGAACTAAGTCAGCAAGAGAGGGTTAAGAGACTAAGAGACAAAAAGAAAACTATGAATATATAAGAAAGATCAAGAGAAATGGAGAGACGGGGGCACATACAGAAGAGAGCTGCTGGCGTAATAAAGCAGGTCATTCATCTTGCAGCACGATCTGAGTTAATCAAGTTATGATTAATGTGTTACAGCTGCCATTATCTTTTCAATGAAGCTTGTATTCTTCTGTCTAAGCCCCCAAGGTACAGAGAAACACACAAACACATGCAAGCCACAGTAGATACACGGTTTGTCATGCACACACTGGAAAGCAGCACACACAAATATCATGGTACACACTGTGGGAAGGCCCCTCACATGCATTTACACAAACACACACACACACTTACACGCACACAGAAACACCAGACACAACTCCACACAGAAATACCACACAAACAGTCAAAGATATTCAGCTAGACACGGAGGATCATAAAAGATGAGCGTGCACACACAGAGACACAGACGTGAGTGATAAGGTGTTGAATAAAAATGGCAGCATTTAATTGCATTTCTTTGTTAGGGTAATTTGATATGCTCCACAGACTGGGGCCTCAATCAACACCTTGGAATTACTAATCAAAATATTCCAGTGTCAGACTTCTCTGATAGTTTACTAGTCTGTGTGCTGTTTGTGTGCCTCTCAGTGTCTGTGACTCACAATGGTTTGTGAATGGATTTTGCTCAAAGGATGGTTTCCATAATGTCTTTGTTCAAATATATTATTGTTGGACTCTTTAAAGGGACAAAACGTTAACTCTTGGTTTTGGAGCAATAGGCCATAATTCTTCATTTAACAGAAAAGGAACCTAAATTTTGACATACTGTTGATAATAAAGTAAATGGCCGATAACAGTTTTCAAATAAAACCCTTTCTTCATCAGAAGAACTGCTCTTTGTTATGCTTGTCACGCCACAGTTTTAGGGCTTTAAAAACTAGCAGAAGGGGTTCGAAACTTCCCCTTCTCTGGGTTGTCCTGAAGCTTCTGGATGTTTTAGCGAGAGATGGATAATGGTGGCCAATTCTCAAGTGTAAAAGGAGTAGCTGTGGCACATCCATCTTTGTTAGATTCAATTTGTGGCTGTAAATGGCGGAACTTTGCAGGATTTTTTTTTTCTTCCAGTTGAGGGGCATCAGACTAAGGGACGAGTAAAAGCTTCCTACAATTCTCAGACTCATTTCTGCGTTACCTGACAGGCATTTACCCAACACTGCCATTCACAATGACTTCCAGTGAGTGCACTAGCAAAATAACCCTTTTTCAATCACCAACAGTATGTTCAGCCAACAGCAATCAGAATTAAGGTCAGAAATCATAGCATACAAGCAATTATATGTGAGTAAATGAAAAATGATCCTGCCCTTGATCTAAACAAAAACCAGGACTTGATAGTGAAACTTGGTGATTTAAAAACAAGAGGGCATGTACACCCAGAACACACACACACGAGTTCTTGCACATTGCACTTGGTTGTCCCTTCTGGCATTTAGAACAATTCACACCCTTCAGAGTATCTATGTGCAGTTGTGTGTTAGTATTGTGTTCATGGGTCTGGTGCCTGTGGCTGTGTGTAACTGCATGTTTCTGGCTTTTTGTGTAACACATTGTGTGAATTGGTGAGTTGGACTGTTTGGCAGCTTCACTCCCAGATGAGATGTCTGACACCTCCACGAAGACATGTGAAAGCCTGGCGCCTCACAGCCTGACACTCACACTCTTGTTACTAGGTAGATTTTGATAATGAGTCAAGTGTCTTTGTACTATAATAAACCTGTCTGCATCGTAATGTATGTGTAACGGTGGATGAGATGTTCAGTATTCTCATTGGTCAGTATCTTTTGACCCCACAGTGATTTGATAAACAACCCTTTTCCTCACCCCTCTGTTACAATAAATATCATGTGTCAGTGTCCAAAAATATCCATACACTGACACGTGTTCTTTTTACTCCAACTCATTGGATTTGAAATACCCTGCACTATACCACAGCTATTGGGACACACACATTTTGCTTTTTTATACAAAAAAACTGCAACCCATAATACAATATTTACTCCCCAGTGACCAAAATTAATCCAAACAGTTGTTCAAATGCTCCATTGCCAGATTTTATTCATTCACAGCAGACTCAGCAAAAGAGTTTTGATTAGATTCAATATTGAAGTCATAATGACAACACTGGTGTGTAATAGACCAAAAAACCTCGAGTGATAGTAAAATAGTCCACCTAGAGACTAATAAATCGGAACAAATCACGTCCTCTCGGTAAGTGTCAAGGCAGGCAACCGATCTCAGTTGAACTGATCAAGTGTTGCAAGTGAAGATCTCTTCATTCCAATCCATGAGCAGGAAGGATATCAAATGTCTGCTGGGAAAAGAGTTAATTTACTGCCATCAATAAATACACAGAAACTTTTCTTACACTTTAAATCAAATCATTAAAACATCAGATAAAAGTTTTTCCCTTACTAGAGACAGTTGGTCCATTGACATTGAATTAGTAATTGACTTTGTAAGCTAATAAAATTTTATGTTTGAGGTTTTTCATCCCAGTGAGTTTGATTTGGATGTAGGGTTCCCAGCAGTGAGTCAGAAAATTTGCCCGTAGCCCAAGAAAATCACGGTGGCTGCTGTCATTTTTATCTCAGCAGTTGTTCTATTATTCACTGACTACAGGGCTGCTTTAAGATTTATCTCTACATGACATTATTACAGCTTGTCTGTCTCCCATTCATCTTAGGATGAGACTGGTTTAATTTTACAAATTACAGCTGGGCTGCACAAAAATACAGCAATACCTAAAAGTCATAGGTTGTAGTTAAAGTTATTTCAATATATGTAGTGAATAATCGAGCTGCTAATTAAGACAGAAGCTGTGATTAACTTTTACTGCATTTCTCAGGAAATCACATTAAATATGAGGTTATGTCCTCATTTTCATGTGATTACATAGCTGGTCAATATAGGCCAACTGAGCCTACAATCCATGTTAAAAGAGAAATGAGAACATTTCTAATATTGCAGCATGCCGGCAAAATCTTTCAGACTATAAGAAATATAGTGAAATATTATGTCATGCCTAATTGTTGCAAATGTCCTCCATCATAACTCTTTCCAGCTTGAACAGTGGTTCTCACACTGCCTTAAAGGGAAAAAGGCTATAATTAGGTTTCAGGTAATTTAATATTTCAAGCTTCTGGGATGTTTGAAACTTTTTGACTTAAAAAATTTAATTAAATGATGAGAAACTGGCGCAAAATTTAATATGCCTCTCTTTACTTCTGATTTTCATTTCATATTTCTTTTTCACTCCCTCCTTCTAATATTCAATGAACTTTAGATATCCTACTTTTTCATAACATTGCACCTTGAACTTTGGCTCTTTTGCTCATATCTAGCTCAGTCTGTGTCATATTTTTCAGGATCATTAGAACTGGACTCAAAGACTTGTGTGGATTACTTATGTGGTGCGCTGACTTTCTTTACAACCGTGGATCATTAAGTGAAGTTCATAATTAAATGGATAATTGTTTACAGTTTTATTGTAATATTTTGGAGTAAGTTGGAATTGACAGGAAATATGCTTGGGACAAATGCGGATATTGCATTTAGATCCAAACTATTAATTTTCTTTTCTAGGATCCGTACCTTCTCAAAGCAGTCATTTGAATATGATTTTTATGTGCGTACTTTAAATATGAGTATACGAGGGTGGGCTGAAAAGCTCATAGGCTGACCATGATGCGATGGTCGAAAGTGACCAAATGTGTGTTATTTTTCGAGATAGTCTCCCTTGCGGTGCGCACACTTCTTCCATCAGGATCCCCGTGGTATAGAAGCTCTCAACCTGACCCCCAAAAATGCCCTCAACAGCAGAGATGACCTCATCATCAGTCTGGTACTGCTTCCCAGCCAAGTGTTTTTTCATGTCGTGGAACAGAAAATAGTCAGATGGTGCCAAATCAGGAGAACATGGAGGGTCATCAACCAGCTCAAGGCCACAGTCACGCCCAGCAGCCATTGCAACCACGGACTTGTGCGCAGGAGTGTTGTCTTGGAGAAACAGGACCTCCTTCATCAGTTTTCCAGGCCGTTTTGACTTGATTGCCTTTCGCAGCTGCCTCGGCAAGTTGGCATAGTATTCTGAAGGTAGTATTTTGTAGGTAGTCAATGAATGCAATGCCCTTTGCATCCTAGAAGACTCAGACCATCACCTTCCTTGCCGATGACACCACCTTGGCCTTCTTTGGTGGGGAGAAGATGGGTATTTCCACTGCATGAACTGCTGTTTGGTCTCTGGCTCAACGTGGTGAACCCAACATTCATCCTGGGGAGGAAACGTTCAAGAAAACCATCTGGATTTGCTTCAAAATGTGTCAAGTTCGCCTGTGATATGACCAGCCTGGTGTGCTTTTGATCAGGCGTCAAAAGTCGTGGCACCCACCAAGCGGAAATGTTTGATATGCCAAGTTTGTTATGTGGAATGTTCTCAACTCATTCACGGGAGATGCCTACAGCATTAGCTATCTGATTAACAGTTAAATGTCTGCCATCTGTCACCATGTGGTGACTGATGATAATGTTTTCTCGGGTGGTGGCTGTGGCAGGATGTCCGGATCATGGGTCATCTTCAAGGCTCTCCCTACCCCTCTTGAATTCAGCTGCCCACTTTTTAAGCTGGAGCATCATCCCCTAATGTAGCAACCATGTCAGCATGAATGTCATTTTTCTGCAGATATTTGATAACACTACAGTTCCTAAATTGATCCATTTTCACAAAATGTCTCTAGTACTACTTTTCCAAGTCCTCAATTCTGTATCCAGTGTGGGTTTATCTGGAAAGAAAATATGCAGTTGGCATCTGTAAAGGTTGAATTTAAGGCATACCAAATTTAATTACTGTATGATAACTCCATCTTAGTCAGCCTATGAACTTTTCAGCCCACCCTTGTATTTTTATGTCATGATGTATTATTACACTTTGTGTACTCGGTGTCTTTGCAGTGCCTGGATCAGTGCCAATGGAATCTCTGCAGAATACACCATATGAAGAAAAGATCTTCATGCAGTGGAAAGCTCCCAATGAGACCAATGGAATCATCACACTGTACGAGGTCAGTGAAAGACTTCCAAGAACATCGCTGGCAGCTTTAAAAATTAGCATTTCAAATTACTGTCTTACATTTATTTGGATGGCTGGATGGCTGCTTTATTGATCCCAAAGGAAATTTAAACATCCAGTAGCTTATAAAACATCAAACTTCAAAACCAAAAATGGTAAGTAGGCACTCCAAAGTACTATTGGAACAGAATTACGGAAGGGGTGCAAGAAACTACAACAGCGAAGTAACAGTCTCACCTCATTCTAACCACCATGAATAGTGTACACAGACGTACAGATGGCATAAATTATTTTACAAAACTGGACTAAAAGAAAGTGTAAATGTACATAGATCAAGAGGTTTAGTGCTTGTTTGCAGAGTCACGCCGAAAAGCTGAAGTTTCTGTCTCTATTTAAAAGTATGGAATTCAACTGTGAGTAAAAATGCAACTCGTTTTAAATGCATGTCTTTTCTTCAGTATCAGATCTTCATGAAAAACATGCAGACGATTTTGGGGCTGTAGTTGTGTTTTCGGATTTTTTGCATTATATTATAGATGAGTGCATGGATGTTCAACTAGACAAACTTGTCAGTTTTCTACCTTCCAGTATCAAGCTAAGTCACTAAGTCATTAAACTCCCAGTGCTTAATTTTATCTTGTGGTTCAGTATTTTATTTTAAATTGAAATTAGTTGATCAATTTGTAACAGTGACCGGTATTCTCATATTTCTTAAAGGTACTTTGATGGTTCTAAATTAAGTTGATATTTTAATTTAAGAATTACAAATGTAAGAACTTATGTAGGAATTTTCTTTCTTTGAATATTTTTTTGAATCTAAATACTTGGAATAAGTGGTAGGATGATTCACAGGTTATTATTCTAATACGAATGAATGGCACTCATGACCCACAGAGATCTCCTGTTTGGTCCAGGCACTTTAAAGCTTCATTCTGAATAAACTTGCTGTGGCCTCCTCAAATATTAGGATACTGACAAATTAAATGCCATTTAAATTTACAGCAAAATGTGGTACCTGCAGAATTCATATAAGAAATCAAACCTCACTATACTCTCTAAGAGTTGGTGAAATTTGTGTTGATAAAAGGCAGCTTGTAGCATGTCAGAGCTGACAAACAGACAACACTCAAGAGCTTTTACCCCTTAAACGGATACATTTTTGGATTGAAACCACTCGGTTGTGACTACCGTAAAGCAGAGGTCTGCAAGCTTGATCCCAAGTTTGAGTCTGATCTTGTCTCATTTCACCTTGGCTGGCCTTTTAGCTGCTTTCTGCCTTATGACAACAGCAGAAACAAAATTCTGCTTGTTTCTCCTGGACAGAGATGGAGAGAATGGGGTGTAAGGAAAGATAAAGAGACCACTGTGTTTTTAATGCAAGAACTATATTGATTTGCACATGACTTTACAAAACAGATGAGACCAATAACTGTAGAAAAGAGTGGAAAGGTCAGGGAACTCTTTTTCAGTCATTTGTAAAATTCAGTGCACAAGTCCTGTTTAAAGAGATGAAATAAGACGAGCTAGGATTCAATGAATGAGAATGAAATATATAATAAGAAAAAGTTAAGTTCAGATTAATGTGGTATATAACCGGGACACTGTTCACAATGCAGCTACAGCTGTTCAGATTGAGATTTGTCAATTCTGTTGACAGTTCTTCGCACGATAGTGAGTCTTGCAATTGTGTTGATTTAATGGAGGACAAGCTAGAGGACCACAAAGTTACACCTGGGGTGGGGGGATGTATGTTTGAACAGACATATGGGGAGGAAAGTAACTCAGGTGCTGGTAGTGTCGGTTCAAGTTCTGGCGAGGAAGCAGAACGGAAAGACGAGGCAGGATGCACTCTACATCATTGGTTTGTAATCAGTTATCATTTGTGTCGTGTAAAATTGATAAAATTACTATTGCAGAATCTATAGTAAAGACATCACATTTTTTTAATGCTACATCAATGAAAACGTCTTAGAATTTGTTACCAACTGGAGCGCCTGCGCTCCCATTTGGGTATTTATTTTGAAATGCCAGAAGAGTGTCCGAGACAGGCGCACAAAAACAAAACATTATAATCCATGTGCTTTATTGATCTAATTAGCTGCTAGCAGCACTTCCTGTGCTGAAGTATCCATCAATACATTGTCAGCATGAACTATCACGTGGGTTCCTGAGCCACTAACTGCAACAGCAGGAAGTGATGTCATTTGCTGGGAAACGTAGTTCTTTTCTCAACAGCTCCACTGGCGCTATTGAAAAGTAATGTTTGAGTTTGTGCCTTCCTGTATAACGTTCTGGGATGCTTAGAGATTTGATTACACTATTGGAAATAGTTAATTTGATGCACGTGCTGTCTTTTTGGACAATAGGCATATTTTCATGCATTTTATAAAAATGAGTGTATCTTAAAAATGAAGTTATGAACACACTCAGAATTAATTTTCTGTATTTCCACACCTACTATACACCAATCAAATCATTCCATGTCATAGCCCACTAAATAGCGTCTGTCCTGTCTGAATTACTGATGTGTTGTCAAAAGCCTCTAAATGCTGTTTCCCATTGCCAGCACCCGCATGCAGCGTCTACCTGCATGCAGGTGAGGCCGGTCACAGCCCCCCTCCGCGTTCCTCCATTGTCACGACCCCTGTAGCTAGTATCTACTATTCTGTTATTGTTGAAATAAGAGTGCTGCCATTTTGTGCTGTTGCAGCTGTACTGTGTGAATCTGTGTAGAAACCTTTTAATCATAGTCTCATATTTGTGAAAAAGATTTTAAAAAAACGCTCTTTTAAAAGGAAAGTATCCAGGCAGATTTAGAGGGTTTTGCATCTGAACACTTTATATTGCAGATCCACTGTTGAATACATGCTAATACATGATCAACAGGGGGCGGGTTTTTTTTTTTTTTTTACATTTTTGTAGCAGATGGTTCAATTCAGATGAACAAAATCGCTTGTTAAAAATGTATAATGATGCAAAAATGGTTGAAATGAATCATCCAAAATAATGCATAATTTAAGTAATCCAAAAGCCAGTAAAAAAGTGGTGTGCTCTTCCTTTAAAAAGCCAAGCCCCAAATAAGGGTTTTGGGCCTATACATACATACAGTGTATGTACAGAATGTATATTATGCATCCATCCATTTTCTTTCATTTATCCATTTCAGGGGCGCAGTCGGTCTGAAGTCTAGCCTATCTGTCTTAGCGTGAGAAGCAGCTGGACAGGTTACCTATCACAGGGCTAACACAGAGAGGCAAACAATCATCCACACTCATATTCCTGCTTATGGCTTTTGGACCTTTTTGGTTAATTTACAATCACCAATTAACCTAGCATGCATGTTTTTGGAGAGTGGGAGGAAACCAGAGTGCCCAGAGAGAATCCACACAGGCACGGGGAGAACATGCAAACTCTGCTGGAAGGCCCCAGATGGCCGGTGCATTCCAACCCAGGACTTTGTTGCTGTGAGGCTATGGTGCTAACCACCACACCACCGTGCCTTGTACATTCTCTTTATATTTATTGCTTCAGCCCCCAAGTGTCATAGAGGACAACAACATGCAGGGATTTAAAGAAAACCATGTGGTTAGATTCTTTTTCTTCTTTTAAAACAAGGTGAAACATAGGAATCAAAGGAGCAGTGTTTTTTTTTTTTTAATTCATATGTAATCCAGTACACTATTGGCAGTTGACATTAGTATCAAATATAGTTTTATCCATGAATGGTTAACATATATGAGCATCAATTCAAAATTAGATGTAAATTATTATGGAGCGAGAAAGTTTGAGCTTGGGAGAGAAGCTGGAAGAGAGAATTATCGCATTTTAGACAATGTTTGGAAGTGAGAGAGATAGAGGTGTGTGTGTGTGTGGTGTGCGCTTGTAGACGGTTTATTTGGGTTGAAGTTGAGTTGAGCCCTCTATCTAATGAATTATTGACCTGTTCTTGGTCTGCTGCCTGCCTCTTATATCACTGCATCAAGGATCTACCACACATCAAGACCTGGAAGGGCTGTTATTGTGTGTGCATCTGAAAGAGTGTGAGAGGACGTGGCACCGAAAAAAAAGAATGGATGTGCCCGAATAAACGGGAGCACTAGAAAAGAATCAGTACCAATTAGTCTCTGAATGGATATATTAAGTGTACGCAAACAGTCTGAAAAACATTCATGTGTGCAAGTCACAGACTGTGTATTAAGGATGGATGTAACCACTGTGACATAATCCACCTGGTAGTAAAGTCCCACATTTAAACACTGTGAGTGTTGTGGCCATGACGGTCTTGTTTTCTTGAAAATGGATATGAGAGGGGAGGGACTGAGAAACCGAGGGACACTGACTGCTCATGGTAAAAACTAAAGTATATCCTGATTTATTGTCTCCTGGACCATAACTGAGATGATGATGGTATACAAAAATGAATGTCGTGTTTTATTCAGACATTAAATTAGTGATGGAGACTATAGATTCATCAGGAAATGCTTAGTTTATCCATAGATTAAGTTTTGAGGTGGGTTGATTTGCCACAGCACACACACACACACACACAGACACACAGAGCGTGTGTGTGTGTGTCTCATTAACCTGAGATGACAATTACTGATCATTTGGCAAAGCAGAGGGGACATTTTCAGTCAAGTCAGAAACAGTGGGCTGTAGAGATCTGTTAACAGTAACTATTCACTAAACAGATTTTGCAGCTGTAGAGCTAGGGTACTGCAGTTTAGATCAGCAGTTTGTATCTTGCATATTTTAACTGCCCATTTTTCCACTTATCTTTCAAATTTGCACATCTTGTAACACAGAAGGCAAAAGTTATTTTGGCAGCATCTTCCTAACGCGGTATCGTCTCTGTTTTTTTCGAGCCCCTTATACTGCCTAACAACAATCTCAAGTCTCTGCAGAGTACAAAGACCCCTCAGCACCATGTCTGAGACCTCCATTAGACCCCAACCCAGAGCCTGAAAAAACAAAACAAAACTCGACAGTCTATAAACCTCCGCGGGACTATCATCCGTTTCACCTTGTTTGGTGTTGATTTCATTAATATCAATCTAAGCTCTCTGCCCTCTCTGCCTGCCAGAGGCGGCACGACTCTGCATCATCTGTTAAACATATCAGAGCCTCAACATAATGCGCTGCTATTAGAGATAATTACTATAATTGCAGCTATTGACAGGATTAAAGGCATCATCTGCAACATCTAAAGGGGCTCTTGTTGTGTCCTATTCTGCTCTGTTGTCTCTTGTGTGTTCCTTTTTCCCCCCTGCGTCCTTTTCAGGATGGAAACCAGATGAATTACACCCAGGACAAAGAGGAGAGTGAGGAGTGCGGAGAAAGACTGGGGGTGGGCTCAGGGTAGATTTGTGGAGGTGGGGAATGGTGAGGCGAGATAAGGAGAATGGGAAGAAAGACGGCAGACGTGAGAGAGGAGATAAAACATTCAGCGAGCAAGTAAAAATCTGACCAAAAGACACAGTATTCACCATATAGCTAGATTACAGAAATTAATCAGTGTGCAAATATGATCACTCCATCTCTTGTATCTATTACCGTAATTGCAGCTAATTACAGGATTAAAGGACACATCTGCTTAAGATCTAAAGGGATCCCCCGCTCTTCCCCCACTCCCTCTGGTGCTCTGTTCATTTGAGAAAATGAGAATGTCGTCTGGGGAAAATGTATTGCAGAGAGAAGAGTAATGTTTGGTTGTAGGTCAGGCAGAAGAGAGAGAGAAAAAACATAGTATACAATTTAATGTTACATACGGCTCAAAAAAATTAAAAGAGGACTTAAATTAGTCATTGGACCTTGATAAATAAAATATTCAAGAAGAAAAACTTTACTGATAAACAGTCAAGTGAAAATGAAAGTTTTCACGGGATTCTACGCGTCCCTGTGAAAAACTATCATCTATATGATCAGTATGCTTGTAATAGCTGACATTTATCATTTCCATCAATCTTCCCAACTGTCCCCCTGGGCTAAGCACTAGAAACATCACTAATTTCTTTTATATAACCTTTGTTTAAGGACTTTTCTTTCTCACACAGAAGTTTAGAGCATTTTTCTTTTAACAGTGATATTCTTAAATTGGCATGGTGAATTTTAATTGGTACTCAGTTTGGTGAGTAGACCTCAGGCAGTTTGAATTTTTCTGCAATTAGGTTAAATGTTGGAATTGCCAGTATTGGTCGTAAAACTGTTAAATCTACGTTGTGGGTTTTTGAGCAGTTCTGTGACTCAGAGGACTCTTGATGGATTTTAATTTTTATCCTCCCGCCCATATGAAACGAGGGGTTATTGTTGCGTATTGTCCGGAGGTTTTACCTTTCTATAGAGTCCAAAAAAAGGAGTTGAGCCATGAAATTTGGCATTTGTGTTCTTTAATCCTCAAGATATGCAACACAATATTCATATTCTTGGATGTTTAGTACCCTTTGTACACTTCGGCTGTATTTATCTGAAGTTGAGAGTAAACAACATGGAGGATTTCAGGCTGCTAATGATAATATGTGCTAATGAGATGCGGCCTCTTTCTCATGCTTGATTGGCTAAGCCTAATCATGTGATCATATTGTGCTGTGATTGGCCATACCTAACTGACCATTACTGACTGAAATGAAGAAAGTGTGCATTCCCAAATTTCTAGGTACAGAGTCAGTCTATTAGTCTTTTTAGTCATTTATAGGAACATCAGTTCTAGGCTGCAGCCTTATTGATTATCCTGTGATGCCAGCTTCTGATTGGCTGAGCATTGCCTAACATGTTGGTCCGGGATGAGTCGTGGCCACACATAATACAGGCTGACGCATCATTGAACAATATTAAAGCCATACCTACTGCTCAGCATTATTCCTCAAACGTTAACAAAATGGTTCCAGTATGTATGTAAGTATGCATCATATTTGGCTTATTGTTATAGATTATATAAATAGACAGTATGTAGTATACACCACTGTATGTGCTTTCTCTAATTTGTTTACCATGGGAATGTTCTAGGATGTGGTTACCAAAAAATATTTGTAAAAATGTTAAATATAATGACAGAACTTCAATCTCTAACAGTCTCCTTAAAATTGTTTTGATGTAAGGAGTTTGGTTAATATTGAAAACATATCTTTGCTGGAATATTCAATTAAATTTTATTTATATAGCGCCAGTTCACAACAGCTGCCTCAAGGCACTAAAATATGTATGAATATGCATTATATCTTTCCTAACCCAGGGGTGGCTAGAAGTATTTGGATAAACGTTTAAGGGCAAGGCCTCCAACTTAATGCAAAATAGTTTTGCAGAAGGTAATAAGATGTCTGCTGAAGGGTTTTCTGCTATGAAATGGGGTTGCAATGTTATTCAGACTTCTAAATTTATTTTATATTTTCATTAATGGTGCGAGGATATCCCGATCCGTGATGGGGCTTGTTTACGTTCAGCTGGGCATGAAAAGAGAGAGGCATAAGAACCGTCCCGTTTAATACCTTAAAAAATAAATCCAGGCACAACTGAGGGCTTCCACTCTGACTGGTTAATATGAATCTATATTTTCCCTGCAACTTTACCAGGCCTCAGACCTCAGATAATACACAGTTATTAATGGTTACTGAACTGAGAGCAGAGATGCACTCAAGAACACACTTGCACACATACAGATCATGACCCTGTCAATCCCTTCTTTGATTGCCTCATCAGACCATTCAAGCATCACTGGTCCTCTCTGCTAGTCCTCACCTCCCTGCTGGTCTCTGCAGAGTTATTTCTGAACCCCTGCTTGCTAAGCAGATGCTGGTGCTAACATTGATTAGAATCAAGCACAGCAGCAAATCCCAGTTTTAATGAGACCTTTTTATGTTTCAGCCTAATATAAGAAATCCAACCTGTCAATTAGAAATTTTTTAATATTTTATTTTCAAATGGACTCTGTTTGTAGTGTTACTGTATATGGATTCTTTTTTGATGTGTAAACCTGTAAAACGTGGCAGTGGCACAGTGGGTAGGTGCTCGCCTTGCAGCCGGAGGGTTGCCGAT
This sequence comes from Pterophyllum scalare, assembly GCA_024447675.2. Taxonomy (NCBI): domain Eukaryota; kingdom Metazoa; phylum Chordata; class Actinopteri; order Cichliformes; family Cichlidae; genus Pterophyllum; species Pterophyllum scalare. Next base: position 41,112 of record JAMQGT020008169.1, read on the forward strand.
TCGAGCCCCTGTCCCTGGGCTGGCGTTGTGTCCTTGGGCAAGACACTTAAACCATGTTGCCTATCTACAGCGGTAGCGCCGGTCTCTGGCTGCATGACCGCAGATGCTCGTCTCTGGATGAGTGATCTGGAACGCTCATTTCGTTCTGTGCCTTGCGTCACAATGACAATGAGTTGAATCTAACATCTAACATAAACATATAAAGTTTTGTCACATCAGAAATTAATCTAAATAATTCATTAATGTTTACATTATGATGTGTGGGTTGGGTATAAAGGTTGTTCAAAGTCCATAGTGAAGGTACAGGTTGTGTTGGGGAAATGCTCCAGGTATATAGATAATTAAAGTGAATATGGTTTGTACCCCAGTCTATTCCATTTCTTAAACAATAATGTCGTGTCTCATATTATTGTCCTACACTATAAAGAGCCTAGGGGTGACTGATGTTGTGATCTGATGCTATATACACAAAATTGAACTTTTAAATACAACAGTGTGTCGGTCCATTTCCACACAGTGATATATTTCCTATAGTCCTAAAATCTGGCCTCAAGATTTGGGGACAAATATGAATGTTTTCCTGACAAACCTCTGCATCGGTTAATCCAACACACCGAAGAAATGGCTAACTACTACAGTATGTAGTAATTCTTGTCTGGTCCTGTGTGCAAACAACTTTACTTTCTCACTCTCTTTAGGTAGAGGTTTTTAATAAATCACAAAAATAACTACTGGCAACCAGTCTGACATTTAATTCAGTTAGTTACTCTGTTCCAAGCTGTTGATTTGTCTAGATACAGCTAACATACAGTATAGTAACATTCTCTCCCCATATTGCTGGTTTCTGAGCAATAAAATGATTCATTCTCATTTGCAGAGCAGCAATTGTACGAGATGATCTTGATATTGATTCTCTTTACTATTTACCAAAGAACAGAAGTGGCTCATCTCACCTATGTAACCTCAACAATCTAGCAGTGCAAGCAAGGTTATCATCCCAGTAATTGAACGCTAACACCTGCCATCCCTCAGATAGTCATGCTACAGATTGGGCAAACTGCAACTTCTAAAAGATCCATCCTGGTAATTGTTAAACTAACCCTGGTTACCGACCCACTGATGCCATTTGAATAGGTGCATGCAAAATCTCCATCGGTATCACCTACTCCAGTATCACACCAAAGCATGTAACAGAGCGGCCACTCCACTATGGCGTCGGTGTCATGTTTTTTTCCCTCACTTAAATGTGAGACACTGACACTGACTTTGTGACACTGACCAAACATCGGATGAAAGGTGAACGTAAGTCTAAAGTTAACCATTACACACAAGGCACAGACCCAAGTCTCCTGTGTGAAAGTGCAGCAAACCCCATCACTTTAGGTTTTATCATTAATCCAGCAAGCATTCATATGTGTTGTCTATGCCACCACCGTCTTTCACTGAAGTGACAGTGATCTCCTACTGAGCCACCCAGATCTTAGAAGAGGGTATCTACTTGCAGTATCTATGGCGTGATAACACCTATTAAGGCTGATAGCATTCAAAGCGGAAGTAAGGCTTTTAAGCAAATTCAAGCAAGAAACATCAATATTCTGATATAAATGGACTGTATCTGTAAATCAACACTGTTAAAGATTTTGCAGAGGAAACGCCACAGCAATAAAGGAACAATCTGTTCTTTTTGCAGCAAAATTAATTGAAGTCATAGCTGCATAGTAATTCTAGACTTTGAGTGATGACTTCTGCAGGAGTGTGTGTTTAATATAGTAGATAAAGAGACAGGCTAAGACAAACTGGCCATGCACATAAATGCCCGGAGGCTTCCTTGTGTTTTTCTTTTTCCATGAGATGAGATGATAACTTCTATCCATCTTGTGTTTTAACTTTCTCTTTTCTCTGTATTGTTTTTCTTTTCTTGTCAATAATGGGCTATATTTAGTGTAGCTTTCAAGTCCTTAAGCTAATGACCCCATTTACTCTGTCACACTGCCTGTCTGGTCTGCAGGGGTATGGCCTAGTATCACTTACGCCTTTGTCAGTCTCTGTGCCCTTCACCATCACAGTGCGGCTCCTCTTTTCTTTTGCACGTGCGTATTTGAAATAGTTATTATTTCATATTGGTGTTCAGTAGAGGTGGGAATCACCAGACTCCCCATGATACAGTATTACACAATACTTTATTATGATATTATTGTGAGTTTTAACATTCTGCGATATGTTGGGTATTGCAATAACATATATTGCAATTTATCATCTTTTTTTCAATTGCAAATTATTTCCTCAACGTTAGACTTTGTCAGGATCCGTTTCATCCAGTAAGATAAAATTGTTTAACTTCAGTTATGTTTTTGCTACAAATTAGATTGTCAAGCATATCAACACCGAGTTGGCCGAGTTGCCAAGTTCTTGCAATCTGTTTCTGATAATACAGCAATTAGCTGTGATAAATCCCTGAATGCGACCTGTGAAATGTAAGTTCCCTCAGCTAATGTTGTCTTAGGATGGTGGTGCATAAGATGAGCCCTGTAGTTCATAGTATTCCCAGAGTATTTTAATTGATTTAATAAAATATAGATATTTGGTGTCCCTGTATCAATACAATACAAAAAGTCACAATACATACAGTGATAACCAATTTCCATCTAATTTTCCAGCTAATAACGATGTGGTGGCGTCTTTAACTACTTCTATATTCTTGCAAAATAATTTTTTTCTTTTTTTTTTTTATAGTAATTTTCAAGGCAGTGTTATATTTATCAGAAGACTGGGATTATCAGATTTGTAAAAGTTTTTGTAAATGTATCTATTCGAAACATTCAACAGCAGCTTGAACTGCAGAGTTCTAAGAAGAACTGCATTAAAAATATGGGGGTCATTGAGCTCCAAAGTCAGTGGAATCATTTTATCATCATGTCAAAACAGTAGTAGAAAATGATCCAAAAAACGTTAACATCAAGACTGAGCAAAACAGCACATTAGCATCAGGATACACAGTAAGCCTCTTTAAGTATAGCATACGGGCCATATTGCTGCACAAGTGCTCCTTAATACTTGCAGCACATCCAAGAGAAATGAAAGCAAATGTCCCAAAACCAAAGTCACTGTAATTATATGTAAAACGGTAAGCTTTGCTGGAAGAAGAGAAAAACCTCAGATAGAACCACTCCCTTTTTACATTTATAAAATCTTATTAGGCTGAGGTTATTTACAAAGGTTGTAATTTTATTATTATTATAAATTATCCATCCATCCATCCATCCATCTATCCATCCACTTATTTTCATGTACACATGCCCTATAAATAGTACAGTTAAAGCTATTCATGATAATGTGTAAATGGGTAATAAGAGGCGATCGCAGGAGCAACAGCCCAAGCAGAGAAACCCAGACCAGGCCCCCTTCGGAGGAAGCTCATTTCCTCCACTTGTATCTGCCATCTCGTTCTTTTGGTCACTACCAAACATTTGCACAGTAACCATAGGTGAGCGTAGGGCTGTAAATCAGCCAGTAAATCGACTTTTTCGCTTTTACGCTCAGCTCTCTCTTCACCAAGACAGACCAGTGCAGCATCCGCATCACTGCAGCCACAGCCTCAATCAATCTGTCAATCTCCCACTCACCTCTGCCCTCACTCATGAACAAGACCCTGAGATACTTAAACGCATCCACTTGGGGCAGCAGCTTGTCCCTGACTTTGAGTGGGCACTCCACCCTTTTCTGGTTGAGGACCGTGGCCTCAGACTTAGAGATGCACCCACACTATACACTGTATGAGTAGAGCAGTGCTTTCCCCTCCTGAGCGCCAGACTGTTGCACAAAAGACAGTCTCAGTAGCTGCGGATTGGTCCGCCAGGGCCTCCACCCTTGCCCGCCACCCAAGACAAACTGCACCCAACTCCTATAGCACCTCCTGTGGGTGTTGGGCCTAAAGGAGGGTCACAAACTGCTAGTGTTGATAATAACCAAAAAATTAATATGCACATGTATCAGCACATTTTATGGCTACCTTAAGCTGGATGACTGACGCTAATGGCATTCAGATATCCGCTGCTGCAGTAACTCTCCCACACTGGGGGACACACACATGTCCCACAACACACCCTCCAAGGTAGACCGAGACACTTACACAAATGATGTTAAGCTCTTACTTTGCAAAAGAATGCACTATAGACTGTTCATTTTTATCATTGTTTCAGTTCCTACTGCTCCTCCCATTTTTTCTGTTTTCAAAGCATTTAAACGTAACACTGTTACTGCCCTACTGTATCATCAGCTCAGGCATCAGTTTACAGATTTCTCTCCATTTTGTCGTTGGTCTATTTGAGCCACTGCAGTCTGCTGCTCTATTTTAGCTTCGTGATATTTTTTGTACAAACTGGTGTAGTCAAGGCAATTTTTTAATATATGTTTAGCATCATTAGGGACAATAGTGAATTAGTAAAATTAAGTAAATGAATAAAGTTAAGGATTGTTGTAACAAAAGATGCAGAAAATTATATGTGGGACAATAGAAGTGGGTGTGATTTCAAATCTAATTCCGTGCATATTTTAATTCATTCATGAAGTTTACTAAAAAGACAAAACAGAAAAAGAATAAATCAAATTAATATTTTGTGTGACCATCCTTCTTCTTTAAACCCGCCCCAGCTCCTTCAGAGCATGCTTGCACATACTTAAAGCACAAATGGAGAACTGGCCACAGTTGTTCTTCGGCAGATTTAAGCCATCCCAAATGATCTTCAGACTCACTTCACAATATTGATATCAGAGCATTTTCTTCTTTTGGTTCTTCTATGCTATATGTTTGGGATCGCAATCACAATGAGATGGTACTGGGTGATGATCAACAATCTAATAACTCAAGTTCCTCAAACATTTGCACAGCACTTTATAAACAATAAAAAATATATATCAGAAAAAAATACATGTGACATAAATGAGTGTCTGTGAATATAGATCTGTAAAAATGTGTTTTAACTCGGTGAAGCAAGATGACTCTAATCTGTCTGCCTGTAGTCAAAAAGAAGAGGATTATATATTTAGTTGCAGTAACACAAACACACACAGGCATACTATCTCTCACACGCGCACACAAACACACACGCACGCACGCACACGACTTGCACAAGGGGGTAATAGTCAGAGAGGATTATCCATCCCCCATCCCACACAGGATTATGTGCAGCCCTCTAATCTCTCAAGCACTAGAGCTTCCTGATGTACAGCCAATCAGGGCTCCAGTCCCATTTCTCTAGCCAATCACATTCTTCCTGAGAACTCCACAAGTCAAATCAAACCAGCTTCTCAGTTGGCAGTTACAACTCCTTTGGCTCCTGTAACTATCAAAATGTCATTCTCATTTGCTAATATTTTGCTTATCTCGCATATCACCTCAGGGCTGGGCTCACCTATGTAATGTTTTATGAATTTTATTGTAAGAGTGTTGGTTAAAAATCTACAGTGCTCACATTAAGTTTAATGAAGAGATGCAATAGTTTTAATTTTATTATTGATAGTCATTATTATGGTAATGAAGAACAATTCATTAGCGTATAGCAAGTTAACATATAGACACGACCTGGGTATGGCACGACCCACGGGCTAAACGTAGACCTCTGGTTGTTCGTTATTGTTGACCACATGAGGTCAATGGGAAATTAGGATCCAAATGTAAATACATTTGAATCAAACACTCTTTGATACACTGTATTGCCAAAAGTATTCACTCACCATCCAAATCATTGAATTCAGGTGTGTCAGTCACTTCCACAGGTGTATAAACCAAGCACCTCGGCATGCAGACTGCTTCTACAAACATTAGTGAAATTATGGGTCACTCTCAGGAGCTCAGTGAATTCCAGCGTGGTACCGTGGTAGGATGATACCTGTGCAACAAGCCCCGTCATGAAATTTCCTCAATACTAAATATTCCACAGTCAGCTGTTAGTGGCATTATAACAAAGTGGAAGCAATTGGGAACGACTGCCACTCAGTCATGAAGTGGTAGGCCACGTAAAAATGACAGAGTGGGGTCAGCGGATGCTGAGGGTCATAGTGCACAAAGGTCACCAACTTTCTCCAAAGTCAATTGGTGCAAACCTTCAAACTTCATGTTCAAGAACAGTGCACAGAGAGCTTCATGGAATGGGTTTCCATGGCAGTTGCATCCAAGCCTTACATCACCAAGCACAATGCAAAGCGTCGGATGCAGTGGTGTAAAACACGCCACCACTGGACTCTAGAGCAGTGGAGACGTGTTCTCTGGGGCGACAAATCACGCTTCTCCGTCAGGTAATCTGATGGAGGAGTCTGGGTTTGGTGGTTGCCAGGAGAACGGCAACTGTCTGACTGCATTGTGTCAAGTGTAAAGTTTGGTGAAGGGGGGGGCTTGTGGTGTGGGGGTGTTTTTCAGGAGTTGGGCTCAGCCCCTTAGTTCCAGTGAAAGGAACTCTTAATGCTTCAGCATACCAAGACATTTGGAACAATTTGATGCTCCCAACTCTGTGGGAACAGTTTCCTGTTCCAACATGGCAATATACTGTATACTCCTTATCAGAAAATATCACTGATTTTTTTTGTGATTCTTGTAGGAACAACTTTGTTGCTTTTATTTTGAAGAAAACTGCTATTTTTTTTTATTTCTTTTTAAAAAATTTACATGTGTGCAGGTGAATGCAGCTTCATTGGAAATGTGCTGGAACAAACATTTATGATAGATGTGAGTTTGCTAGTCACGAAAGATGTTAGCTCATATTAACAGAGAGAAAGAAAGAAAGATGGAGAATGTAGAGTTTTTAACAAGAGCTGGACTTCTAAGTATTTATTTACTGAAGTCAGAAGTAAAGCCATATGCTTAGCTTGTGGAGAGCAGATTGCAGTGTTGAAAAATTAAGTTCGAATTACCATGATGAGAAAATTGCAAAAAACAGTAAGCCATTCTCCGATGGGGAGTTTATTAGAGTGTTTTTGATGGAGTCTGCCCTGAGAAAAAAGAAGCATTTGAGAATGTGCCCCTCTCCAGGTGATCCGTAACAAGGATCAAGGACATCGCAGGAAATCTAGAGCTTCAGTTGACCAAGGCTCCCACACAGCTGTCAGGTGGCTCAGCCTGAGCAAAGTACTAAAGAGGATGGGAGCTGAGAGCAACAATTCGAGAGTTTTATGTGAACAAAGGCAAGGACATTCCACGGCTCTAAGGTGTATAATGGAAAGCATTTGCTGTTGATGTAACTGCACTAATGGTCTTTTTCAAGCTCTAAACAGGCTGGATTTCTCTCACTTAAAAAGACAAAATGACTGAAAAATTGCAGATGAAATAATTAAACTACAAGCAAAATAGCAATAGCACCTTGTATAAAGTTTAAAGTCTTTTTAAATTTGCCAAAACGTGCAATTTTTTTTTTTTTTTTTAGAATTGTTTTTGGGAATATTGATTAAATAGTGATTAAAATCTTGGCATTTTTACTATGCCTATTTCACATTTTCATTGCCTAATTGTAACATCTAGTTTTACTAGTAGCAGTTTGCAAATAGAGAAAATTAACATTGAACAGATCTGAGTTCAGCTTATTGATGAGGCCCTCCACAGCCCTAGTTTCTCATGTGGCCTCTTGGGAAAAATTAATTGCCCACCCCTGATCGAGAGGAACAAAAGCCAAAAAAAAAAAAAAAACAGAGTGGGGAAAAGATGAGCTCATCATGAGCCAGTTTTTCACAGTTAGAACAAAATCTCTTGCACAGCACACGACACATTTCACATCTCAGTCATAAATCGCTGTCAATCTGTGGTGAATATCTTGTCAGCAAATGATTTTTAATGTAGGAACGAGAGCAGAAGAAGCGGTTGTTGTCGACATTAACATCTAGCGGGAGAGTGCTCGCTCTGTCACTTATCTCAGCTGGCGGGAAGTTGCTGTGTGGCCGTCAGACAAGCATTAGCAGGATGCCGATTCAGGCCGTTTCCTGTCAGCCTGTCACCACTGGCTGATTTTAATGCTCCATCTCTGATTGCTTCTTCCAGAGTGCACCGAATTTCTGCTCTTTGATGCTTTTGTAGGGCTGGTAGTATTGATTTTCATGTGAACCTTAGGTCGACAAATGAGAAGATAAAAGAATATTTCAAGGCTGTTGTGTCCCGTCGTTTGTTGAATGATATATTCCCAGAACTTTTCACACTTGTTTTCTGCCTCTCGACTGATTGAGCAACATGATTGAGCCATCGGGACCTTTGCTAGTGGTTAATACTGTATTGTCAGTCTGCTGTTTACCTCTCATGTATATTTATTTAGTGAGAACTGCTAAATAGAAAATTTATCAAGCTATATTTTGCTCTCGGCTTGCTCTGTCCTTCTTATCTTTCTCTCTCTCACTTGTGTTATCAAGAGCCAGTGACAAAAATAGAGATAACACAGCTAGGAAATATTATCGGACTATTGTCTGTAGATATTTCTGTCTCCAGTTAGTTTATCTATTTGGGCACAATAGAAAAGTAGGACAATGAAAACAGCAAACATCTCATTCCCATTTGTGTTTTTATTTATGCCTAAGTATTAGGATGTGTTCGTGTGTGTGTGTGTAGGCATTAATTTGTGGATTTTTACATCTATATAAATTTTTGGATGTGTACATCTTTGTGCGTCAGTCTTTGTATTCACATTTGTCTTGCCTCTGTCGTGACCCAGAATGTCTCGACAACATAAAGTCCTGAGCTGCAGAAGAAGGGTCCCAAACGGAAACTCCTAAAAGCAGAGATGCTGAATCTTAAAACAGTAGGTGCCTCCTAGGTTACAGGCTGAGGCAGGAGGTGTCAAGCTGCATGTTAAGGGGAAGACAAGAGACTTTTTTAAAGGTTTCAATCTATTACAACCACAGAGAAATCATAATAAATCTCTTCCTGTCATTCACATCCGGAAGGTCTCTCGCCTGGATGCTTTTCTTTCTTTGTAGGGCTTGAATACGTTTTCCTGTTTCATCTAATTTCAGCCTGCGATTGAACCGGGTCAGGTTGGCAGTTACAGGTTGGCTGCAAGTACAAAATACATTTCACTGTGCATTGTACTGTGTATAACTGTGCATGTGACAAATAAAACATCTTATCTTACATAGAACCTGTTTCTGATGGCACAGAAATGAACTGTGATAAATTGTTAAAAGTGGATGGTGGTGCATGAGATGAGCCCTCTTGTTCATAGTATTCCTAGAGTATTTTAATTTATTTAAAAATAGTAATAATTTCATTTGTATGGCACTTTTCAAAACATGGAGTTATAAAGTCCTTCACAGTTTGAATAAAACCCACATAGAAACTCATACAAACATATAGACACATAATCAACTATATGGTTAGGCACTTGTTCCAACAAACACACACACACACACACACACACACTCGGCCAACTTGACAGGCTGAGGAAGGCTGTTCCAAAGTTTGAGCCGCCACCTCAAAAGCACAATCGCCTCTGGTTTTAAAGTTGGAGCGTGGAACAGTTGGGATACCCCTCGGAGGGGAGAGGTTGGAGCAGACCTCTGCATCTAAAGTCAGAGTGGTGAGGAGCACCCTTGGCTTTGTCCATCTGGTTAAAGGCGTCATGTTACAGATGCAGGATGTGGCCTTGCATGTCATAGGGGGAGGAGGTGACACATGACTGAATGGATCTAGTGCGTTCCTCATGGTTCCTACAATAGCGATACAAAAGACTGAGCAAATGGTGCATCGCCGTAAAACTGTCTGCTAATGTGCGAATCTGCAGTGTAGATAAAATACAAAGTTTTATAGCTTCAGTCCACAGATCTGTATAAATAAATCTTAACATAAAACAGTGGCGGGGGATTGATCCAGGCTTGCCAGTTTGGGAGAACCCAGTAATGTCCAAGTAAATTGTTCCTGGCTGTACAAAAAAAAGAGGAAGTTGCAGGAGTGTTAAACCAGCTTTATTCATTTATATAAAATACAAATAGAGAGGTTGACAATGTGAAATTCCATTGAATACAACAGAGCGTAAAGAACTAATACGTTACATAGGCCCTACTTTATTCAACAAGACAGAGAACACTGACACTCAGATAGTGAAGAGTGAAGTCACTGCATATTTTCTAATAAAACAAACGGGAGCACAGACAACAAAAATGGAAAATGACAAAACCGAGTTTTAAAAGTATTCTAGATTACACAATAAACGTCCTTTTATTTCTGAAAAACCTTGGCTGCTGTTCCAAAAACTGCCGCAAAGCAGCATATATGTATGTAAGCTGTTGGTACTCAGCAGCATCACTCTTCTGAGTTGATGTGGACAAAACAAACTGATCGCAGTGCACACACATGCAAACACCTGCACAGGTACAAAGTTTCAGAGAGTCAGTCTCAATAGCCGGGCATCGGTCCAGCAGGGCCTCCGCCCGACGCACATTGCACCCGACCCCTACGATGCCTCCTGCAGGTGGTGGGCCTACAGGAGGGCGGGCCCGTGTCTTCTCTTCGGGCTGCGCCCAGCTGGGCACCGTGGGCTAATGCCCGGTCACCAGACACTCTTCCTCAAGCTCCCTCCCCAGGCCTGGCTCCAGGGTGGGGCCCTGGTAAGCGTATCTCGGGTAGGGTAAACAGTTCCCTTGGTGACTCTTCCATATGGGTGTCTTCTGAATCGCTCTTTGTCTGGCCTCTCACCTAAGACTAATTTACCATGGGAGACCCTACCTGGGGGACAAGCCCCCGGTCAACATAGCTCCTGGGATCACTGGGACACACAAACCCCTCCACCACGATAAGGTGGCGATTTACAGAGGAGGCCCCGAGGCAGACTCAGGACACGCTGGAGAGATCATATCTCTCGGCTGGCCTGGGAACGCCTTGGGGTGCCCCCAGATGACCTGGTGGAGGTGGCTGGGGAGAGGGAGGTATGGGCTTCTCTGCTTAGGCTGCTGCCCCCACGACCCGGCCCCGAGAAAATGGATGGACGGATGGATGGATTTAAAATAAGACGGTCTTTCAAATGTTTTTAGAAACAAGTTGTAAAAAAATACTTTGACATCATAATCAGCATGAGCTGGTGTGTATTTTAGAAAAATTAAAATGTAATACTAAATGTTAAAAACTCTTAAGTATTTTTCAAATAGTCTTTTAGATCTCGGGCTTCAAATGCCAATAAGTTGCTGATTTTAAAAAAAAAACTTGTTCTTAAAGCCAATAAAGAATAATCAAGTTATTCATTAACTATAAATATGGTTTTCAGTTATAATTAAGCAGTTTGAAAGGGTGTGTTTACTCTGGGAATGTCTGTTGTCTGTTTAGAAATTAATTTTCTTTCATTTTTTCAGGATGGATATTCTTACATAATAAAAAGCCACACTGTTCCTTATGGTTGCTGATACTAATGTTATTCTCAAATTCATATTTAGCAGATAAGGAGATTTGCTAATCTGCCACTGGGGTAAAGAGCAGTAGTAATCGTTCATGTTAACATCAGCGCACAGTTCAGACTCAGGCTAACCTCAGAGCAGTTAGCGGTCGCTGCTCTATGATTAGCTGCCAACCTAAACCAACGCACTCCACTTGACCAGCTTGAAGGAGTTGGTGTAGTGATTGAATGAATGACTTTGAGATGAATAACTGGAACATCAATTTTATTGTAATAATAATAACAGGTGTTACCATGACTTGATTAAAACGGTTACATTCCCGGTCACTCCCATTTTGCGCTGGAGCCATTCGGGTTTTCCGAGCTTGCTGAGCTGCATTACATTGTATTAATTGTAGCAGTGTAAGCCCACAGTTTTGAACATTCTGCTCCGACTGTATAGCACAGAATGTAAATGCACAGTAATGTCAGCTATAACCTACTTTTACTGGCAGCTTCATCAGTATTTCGGGCTAGTTAGCTCACCTTTTGAAATTCCTATGTCGGAATGAATGAATCTTTCATAAATGCCAATGGCTGCACTGTTTTTCTCAGTACCCACCCCTATTTATGTGTTCCCGTCCTATTTTTCACCATTCGCTCTTCCCTTCTCCTGTTCCTTTGATCATTTCCTTCCGTTTCTACCTCATCATCCATTTGCCTTTCTCACTTCCTCCTTTCCCACCCACTAATTCAATCTCACACTCTAACCCACACATACATCTACTTTCCCTCTGGTAAGTTATCCCTCAAAGACACACACTCTATTACCCAAGATGCACTGCCCCGCTGCGTGCCTGCCTTTTCATTGGCCAATAAAACAACCTGAGCTTTATGGCTCTACCAATTCCAAGTACATCAACTATAAAGGGAGAAAGAGAGGCAGAGAGAAGAATAGTGGGAAAAACAAGGAAACTGTGGAGAAACGGGAGGGAGAGAAAAAGAAAAGGGTGGACAGAAAGAGGAAATACCCTGTGAAGGGTAATAAATGACAGAAAGAGAAAGAGAAAGATGGTCTGCTACTCAATATGGAAAGAAAGAGATGAATGAGAAGTGAGTGGCTAAGATGAGAGATGGGGAGCACATAAAGCACATAAAAATATAGAGCCATTTATGACTTATAAAATAACAGCCATCGATGTGCAAACCAAAACTGCAGCGTAGATGAAAGAGATGATATTTTATTGTTCCAGCCCCCAAGTCCCAGCCTGCATAAATAGCTATTGATTCACCATGTTTTATTCAGCCAGCCGGGCGAACTTTCAAGCCTGGGAGACATCAGCTGCTTGTTGAAGGCAAAACTGCTGCTCTGTCTGGGGCTTTCTGCTGCATTTTAGACTGTTATCTTCTATTGGCTAAAGGTTTTGTCCCAGGCTCCTCAATCTGAGGCACTTTCGTCATCTGTCTGGTTTGCAGCAGGGGAGTTATGTGTCGGGAAAGTGGAGGAGAAAACTTTTACCGTCTCAGGTCACGGGCAATGAAACTGAAGAAAAAAAGAAGACTAGCAGAAAGGCACTGTGTGTGTTTGCAGGCCCTTATTTCAACTTTCGAGGTTTTTTGAGTTAGTTCAATGTTGGCCAGAAAAGAACAGTGGCCTTCAAATATCTAGACATGATAATGTTTTGGTCTCACATTCTGTTCACAATAAAAGAAAAGAGAGAGCACAAAGGGAACATGCATCCATTCATGTCTGAACTTCTGACCTCTGTTCTAACTATCGCTATCCTCAGGAACAGCTATTCACCAGAGGACAGGGGAAAGTCTCATGCATCAAATAGCACAGACAAATGAGTTGATCTTACGCAAACTATAAATCTTTTTTTTTTTGTACTGATGAATAGCACGAATGTAGCTTCTGCACCATCATATGTCCCAGTCTGGAGCAGCTTCTCTGTTTCTCACATGGTTGCATGGTCTCCCTTACTTTGCATCTTTCTTTTCTTCTGCTCTGCCCCCCCTTGTATGCTCTCGCTCTTTGTATTTTTTTTTCTCTGGCGCATCCATCCAAAGTCACACACTGACACATCAGTGCTTTAGCCTGGAGGCCTCGTTGAAGTGATGCACCCGGCTGTCAATGCTTTTGATTTGACTGTTAATGGGCCAACGTGGGCCACCCAGCGTCCACGGGTTTGGATTCCTGAGTTTATCCTCTCAGACATGTGCTTTTTTTTTTTATCTATGACCCCCCCCCCCATTCCTGCACTTTTGTTTTGTTTTTGTCACAGTATGGTTTTAATTTAGTGTTCTCAGTTCAAATTGAGAATAATGACGCTAAAGATTATCAATACATTAAATTAAAACCCTTCCTGGAATCCCTAATCTATCACTGTTTGCTTGTGCAAGTGTGTACCTGTCTAAATTAGCATATAATCTATTCATTACATTTCCATGTTCCAGAATATTTGGTTCTTTTTCTTTCCACATCAATTTGTTCGTCCATTCTTCTGCACCTGTTTTGCTTAACTCTCTCCATCACTTGTATTTTTTCACGTTTCCCCTTCAGTGCTGTTCATTCTGAATGTGCGACATATTGTCTTTATTTCTGAGGTGTTACGCCCCTTCTTGCAGAGGCCGATAGTTTTCAGGTGTTGCCTGGGTTTAATTGTAGATTGGCTGCACCTGGTGAAGTTTGGATAAAGGCATGCCTGAATTTGGCTTTGGGACACTCCAGAGGAGGCTCCTCGGGTTGCAGCTGAGCTTATTAAGTAATTTAAAATGAAGTCAAGGTTTCATAAATCGCTGGTGTCAGTCTCCACTTTATGAGCTGTGTCATAACAGAGGTTATGGTTTTGTTGTACCCATTCTAAATCAGTGGTCCTCAAGGGCAGCTCTCGGTAGTTTTCTTTTCTGCTCTCACTCAGTTAATTCGGTGTATTTTGTGTCTCTTAAGCATCTTTCTCCTTGTCAATTCAAGTATTTGGAAATTTTTCAGCTGATGTGAGCCTGAGATTTAGTCATTTGATTCAATTCAATTCAATTTTATTTATGCGCAAGCAACGGTGGGAAGGAAAAACTCCCTTTTAACAGGAAGAAACCTCCAGTAGAACCAGGCTCAGGGAGGGGCGGTCATCTGCTGCGACCGGTTGGGGCTGAGGAGACAGGACCAAAGACATGCTGTGGAAGAGAGCCAGAGATTAATAATAATGATTAAATACAGAGTGAAGTATAAACAAGTAAATAAAGGTGAATGAGAAGAAACAGTGCATTATGGGACCCCCCCTCAGCAGCCTAGGCCTATAGCAGCATAACTAAGGGGTAGTTCAGGGTCATCTGATCCAGCCCTAACTATAAGCTTGATCAAAAAGGAAAGTTTTAAGCCTAATCTTAAAAATAGAGAGGGTGTCTGTCTCCCGAATCCAAGCTGGGAGCTGGTTCCACAGATGAGGGGCCTGAAAGCTGAAGGCTCTGCCTCCCATTCTACTTTTAAGTATCCTAGGAACCACAAGTAAGCCAGCAGTCTGAGAACAAAGTGCTCTTATTGGGGTGATACGGTACTATGAGGTCTTTGAGATAAGATGGGGCCTGATTATTCAAGCCCTTGTATGTTAGGAGAAGGATTTTAAATTCTACTCTAGATTTAACAGGGGACCAATGAAGAGAAGCCAATATGGGAGAAATATGCTCTCTCTTTTCTAGTCCCTGTCAGTACTCTAGCTGCAGCATTTTGGATCAGCTGCAGGCTTTTCAGGGAGCTTTTAGGACAGCCTGATAATAATGAATTACAGTAGTCCAGCCTAGAAGTAATAAATGAATTTTTGTAGTTATAGCTAAGATGCTATGATGCTGTGATGCACTCATGGTGGTGGAAAGGTTTTCTTTTGGGAACCGTGGGGTTGGCTGTGAGTGTAAGTGTTGTCCTCACAGGCTGTTTAATCAGGAAGTCAAAATCTGAAAGGAAACATGAACTTTTCCAGGGGAGGTAGTCATGCAAGTTGGCAAGAGCTTTTGCGTTGGTGGTGATTTCCACTCCACCAAGTGCCTTATGGTTCATTCATGTTGTTGTTGCTGTCTCTTCGATTCATTCTCCATCTCTACCTGCCTCGCTAGTTTTCACCTTGCCTTCACACTTTTTACTTCACACTTCATATAATTTTTTTTTCGCACTTTGAGGCTAAAAGACAAACATATATACACTTGGACAAGCACCTACACACATGCACAAAGTGCTGAAATGTGTTTGGAGTTGATTTGCTTTTAATGTGTTCCCCCCCCCACCACTCAATCTTTTGTGACTGTCATCCACCAAATGGCAGCTGTCCTCCCGTGTTTTATCGTGCGCGTTTGTGTGTGCCCATGTGTGCAGTCATCGATGGTTTCACAGTGTGGAAACTTGCCAGTAGCAACACAGCGACAGACATTGACAGTTCTTTTAACAGAAGAACTATTTTAGTGTTTCTGCCAGTTTAATGGCTACGGGTCGAATCTGCTCAATTTGTCCCAGTCTCAAAGTGGAGATCATGGAGGGAGAGAGACAGACCTATTGTAAAGAGCCAGCATCACTTCGACTCCAAAAATTGATTTGTACTGCATTTAGCAGACAATTTAATAATGTTTTTTTTTTTTTTTTTCTTAGACGTGGCAATGGGGGTCTTTCGGGAGACGGGGGCTGTGACTCTGAAGCCTGCTGATTGTTTTTCTTTCTTTCTTTTTTTTTGATGGAAAATTTAAAAAAAAAACAGAAAAAAGGAAATAGAAGGAAAATGCTCGTTTGATAATTTGAGTGCTTGACATTTTACAGGTTAATATTACTTATTTTTTTATCATAACAGGTTTTACAATCTGGATAGTCTACATTCTTGCAGTAATTAAACATCTGAAGGTTAGTTCTTAACTGGCATTTCTCCAATTAAGCCATTACTATGTTTAACAGTCCAGTGAAACGTCTAATGGGAAACTGAACATTTGTGGTGACAAAAGAATGCAATTCTCCTCAGGCTGTATCGTATTTTAGCATTTTTCGTTTTCTCGTGTTGTACGGCCCATAACTTGGTATTCCTGTTTAATTTGAGCTGAGCTGGCCAGTAAGACCCAATAACACTGAACATCCAACACTAAACTCCACTGTCACCAGTGAGCATGCTGCTGTCGTCTAAGATAATATTAGATGAGCTATGATCCGTTTAGCTGAATTGCACTAGTGAAACAAAATGTAATAAATGAATAAATCTGAAATCTTTAAGTATATTTAAATGTGTAATAAGTACGTCTTTTCCATCTACCTCCAGATTACATACAAGGCACTGAGCTCCTTGGACCCCAG
>JAMQGT020008170.1:0-22804 GCA_024447675.2 Pterophyllum scalare
TAACTAATGGCAATGGCATGTTATTTTTGTACTTGGTTAAATTCTGGTATTATTGCTATTTATATACATTTTAATCCAAACAGGCTTGGAGCAGACCAGATGTGGGACTGTGGTGCTTTTTCATTTGCAAGATCAAAAGTTTAAAACAATTCACACATACACATATATATATAAATCTCTAAATATCAGTGTCAGTGAAATCTGTTTTTTGAGGTTCAGCTTTCATGTTTCATATTAATCAGCACAGACAAACCATCTCAAGAAAGTGCTGAAACAGTGTTGCTGGAATAACAGAACATGAGACTTTGATATGACACCTTACAACAAACCTCCCGATGGCATTAAAAAAAGGCAAATGGGGCGAGCAGTCCAAGACTGTAAGGTGACTACAGGTGTTAGTGTGGATTGTACAGGTAAGCCATCACATTACATGGAAAGAAACATGCTGAACTAAACACAAAAACAAATCTTGAAGGTAAAAAGAGTTTACCGGAAAACAAAAGCTGAGCTTAAAAAGGTCAATTCTTAATACACCAAAATTTAAAATTCAACCTTGGACAGAAAGAACACACACTGAAGATGGGCCACATGGCTATTATGAGCAGAGGCAGAATTAAATCTAAATCACTGAAGAGGTAATGTACAGTTTGGACTTCCGAAATAGAAAAACATATGACTGAACTTTTATAAGAAGGCATCGCACCATTCCTTAAGACAGCCATAGCAGTCACCTTGCTGTTTGGAATTTGCGCCGCAAGTGTCCTTCAGCCAGTCTCGGAAAAGCTCCTCGTCTTTCTTTAGCACTAGAAACTGTCCGAGGACAACATACGCCTGTGGAGATGGATGTGAACACACAATACAATAATGTAATTATAGGCCGCATCAACTACCCTGATAACAAGCAGATCAAGTTTTGAACAGAACCTGAAAAACTGCAGAGGAGTGTCACAACTGCTACAAGAACAGCTTTTAAGCAAGGTGACGCCACACCAATATATTTCATTATATTAGAATTTAATACAAGATTTACATTTTGTCATATGAAATTATTATTACTGGCGAATGACATTTATTAGTCTTTAAAAGGAATAAGAACTAATCTGTTGAGTCTCATACTGCTGCTGGAAGTTCTTATTTTAACCATACTCAAAATAAGTAGTTGATACTTATTAACTAAAATGTATTAAAATTGCTGTGAGAATAACAACACTGCAGAAGCTAATCCACGAGGGGGGGAAAAAAACCCAAAAAGTCACCTTATCAAAACCCTTATCCTCCAGTCTTTTGCCAAGGACTTCTCCGATTCCTGCGAGAGCCATCACAGACTTCTCTCCCATGGGCTCGGCCACAAAGTCTTTATGTTTTTGGGATGTCGATGACATATTCTCTTTGTAGTCTGTCAGATAACACCAGGTACTGAGCTGTAACACAAATACAAAACACAATAGCCAGCGTAAAACTAATTTGTTCCCCCACATGGTAATAAGAAAGTAAATAAAACTGCCCCTCACCTTTCAATTAATTATATTTTCATCATCATCAGACAAACAACACTGCGACTTTTAAACACAGTAGCGGGACTTGACAAGTTTTATTTAGTGTTTGGCTGCTAATGCAAAGATATCAGCAAGCACATTTACTTGACAGCAATGCCCTATTTTATGGAGCATTCTTCATTTTAAGCAGCTATTGTCGTATATCGATTGATTTATTTCAAACATGTAAATATAAAAAAAAACAAAGTTAAAAAAGAATATCTCTCTATAGGCCACACTACTTACATGATCGAAAAGGAGTAGGATGAAGTTTACACTTATTTGATCCCACCCTGTTAATACTATTTAATAATTTACAATTCAGTGTTCGTTGATTAGAGAAAATACATGAATAACTATATACAAATCTACACTATATATATATATATATATATATATATATATATACACATAGATATATATATATATAAACACTTGACAAAACAAAACTTAATTTTTACATTTAACTACACACCCAGGAATCTACTGAATAAGACTTACCAAACACGACCACTACAGCCGTGTTTAAACCGTGAAATACTGAGGGAAACATAAATGAAAGCTAACGCAGTGCTAAATTGGGCGCGCAACACACTTCAATGCTAACGGTTTTAGCACACCGAGCTAAAGCTGCACTCAGCTCCAGTTTACATCGCTGCCTGCTTCCCCGCGTCGATGCAGCTTCTTAGAAGGAGCTATGTCCATTTTAAATCAGGACGTGCTCCGTAAGTAGTCATAGGCTATCAAGTTAGCGCTATAACGACAGAAAACAATTTAGGCGCCTACAAATTAGCCCAGCTTACGCTAATGAAGCTTCAACCTACTAAGCTAATTGTTCTTATGTTTCTCTTTAGCTCATTTACGACTAACCGTTTCCCGAGTGCGCGGTAAAGTTTAATACAATCATATCCCACAGCTGCACATTTAGTTACCCGTTAGTGTCCCGTCCAGGCTAGATATTAACGTATTAGCTGGAAAGCAGTGTGCTTTCGATTTCTGTTTAAGCACCGGCGACCACAATGCAATGCGTACGCTCTTTGCGCTTTTACGTCAACAGCGTAAGACAACGGTATTTTCCCCTGATCTTGGTCTCGCAGGATAAACGGGCGAGAATTTGGAGCAAGCCTGTGATGTCTTCTGATAATGACAATAGACTTAGACTGTAATTGTTTAGACTATGTGTTTTATACTGCTGGCTTCTTGGTTCCTAGGATACCTAAGAGTAGAATGGGAGGCAGAGCCTTCAGCTTCAGGCCTCTCTTCTCTGGAACCAGCACCCAGTTTGTATTCAGGAGACAAACACCTTCTCCACTTTTAGGATTAGGCTTAAAACTTTCCTTTTTGATAAAGCTTATAGTTAGGACTGGATAATGTGACCCTGAACCATCCCTTAGTTACACTGTAATAATCCTAGGCTGCTGGGGGCTTCCCATGATGCACTATTTCTTTTTCACTCTCTCTGTTTATACACTGCCTGCATTTAATCAGTAGTTATAATTAGTCTCTGGCTTCTCTTCCACATCATGTCCTTTGTCCTGTCTCCCTCCCCCTCATCCCCAACCAGTCCTGGCAGATGACTGCCCCTCCCTCAGTCTGGTTCTGCCTGAGGTTTCTTCCTGTTTAAAGGGAGTTTTTCCTTCCCACTGTCACGAAGTGCTTGCTCATAGGGGGCATTTGATTGTTGGGTTTTCTCTGTAATAATTGTAGGGTCTTTACCTTACAATGTTAAGCACCTTGAGGTGACTTGTGACTTTGGTACTGAATTGAATAATACACATTCCCTCCAGTAGATTTAACAAAGTTGTATTGAGTAATTTGAAATTTTGACAGCTTCCATTCAACATCATTGATTTTAGTACCCATCTGTTGACCACATCAAATCCAAGTTTGTTATATATGTTATGTTAAATAAGCACCTTTCCTGTGTCTAACTACATCAGTGACATTAAAGTGCACTTATCTAATTATTTTATTCATTTTTGTTAAGGAAAGAACAGCTTTCAAGATGAATATTGTAAATAAATCAACTTACATTTTACTGCAAAAGCCCTTCTGTGCTGAGGCTTGTGGTGAGTCATATCTATGTTACACTTATCTAAATTCTAATCAGCACTTGCCTTCATTCTTTCATCACAACATTGCTGCAGTGACACAGAATTCGTGACAAACAGGCAAGGAAAACAGGGATTATTGCTTTCAGTGTAAATTTTATTTACTGGAAGTAAGAGTATACACCGATTGATGCACTGTCCTTAGGCTTGCCATTCGTGTCATACTTGTGCGCATTAATCATCACTGAACTCCGTTTCTGACACTAGCATCCACATGACAATTGCATCCGTCTTTGGGTAAAGAGGAGGAAGCTTGAGTGGGCTTGTAAGTGCGATTTTCACAGTAGCTCAGGGTGTGCCGTTTCTTTTAATTTAAAAAAAAAAAATCATTCTACAGCTCTGACAGAATACTGGAAGCCAGGCTGCAGGTCAGCCCGGTGCCATCCGGCTCACGTTGATCTTCTTTACAACTCCATCTTCCACCAGCATAGAGTATCTGAAACAACGTCAAGTACACACTCTACTTTAGTTAAGAGCAACAAAAATAATAACTCAGTTGCATTCTGTGTGTCTTTAATCAGTATGAACACACAAATTTTACAAAAGCAGGTATCATGCAAGAGCCTGCATGAGAAAGCATCCAGTAAACTGATTTTGGACACCTATGAAGGCATCATAAATGTAGTATGTTGGGTAGTGACACTTTTAGCAGATGGAACTGCACATGCCAGAGAAAGCAATTTTACGTCTCGATGAAGGACTGGTGTAGACACGATATAGTGCAGAAACTTTAAACTCAAAACAATCATAAAATGTGGACTGTCAATACTGTGCACCCTAATTATAAATCAAGCATTTTTTAAGACAGTCAAAATTGGATTCAACTTTATAATAAAAATAAAATAAATTAAAACATGGGAAAACAATGGTTACCTCTTGGAGCGCTTATTCCCCAGTACCTGCACAATCTGATCACTGTCAAGTAACAGGTCAACTGCCTAATGCGAAGAAAGAATAGCATTAATTTGTACACAGTCACAACAGTTTGGAAAAGAACTGAGATACAGCAGACATTTATTTTTACCTTTGTAAAGGCTCCAGTGGGATCAGCCAGCATCCGCACCTGCAGAGGAAAGTGGTCAGCATTACTGAATCCCGAAACATGTTTGTTAACATCATTAACCAGAGAGCCTTCTACTCTTAAGCAAAGCCACAGAGATGTAGTCCCACACCTTTCCATCTGTTCCATGCTCCTTTCCCCACGCAGCCATGACAAATGCATCGTTGACAGAAACACATGCCACTTCCTGTATACCTTTACTCCTCAGCTCCGCAGCCTGCTGCACAAAACCTGGGAGGTGAGTCTGAAAGCAACAAAAAAAATTAATAATAATGCGAGGTCAGCTGATGTAAATATCAATGTGCACAAACACTGTTAATAGTGCAGACTCACCTTGGAACAACCAGGGGTAAAAGCTCCAGGTACAGCGAAGAGGACTCCTTTCTTCCCCTTAAACAGCTGATCCATAGCCACCTTATTTCCTGGCTCCCCCTCCTGAACCTCCACTGCAGGAAGATGTTCACCCACCTGATGAGAGTTGAGATGACAACACGGAACAAAGGTGACCTCCTTTTCAAATTACTACTGTGGATGATACTAATATGCATGTCCCTGCAGGACACTGTGTGCATTCCTGTTTGTGTTACGTTAATTATACGTTTAAACAAAAGCAATGAAGGCTGGACATCAACAGAATGACGCAGTAGAGAGTCAGTTTGGGTTTTTATATTTTGTGCAGCTGATGCTCATTGTAAAAATATATTTTATAGTCAAGCATAAAAAAAAGTAAAAATGTATCGTAATTCTACATTTGATTCACGTTAATCTTTACAGAGATTATAAAAATAAACCTGATATTAAGCCTCTTATTAATGACAGCAGGATTTTACACGGCCACTCGAGGGCGACAAATCATATAAATTCGTTTAAAATAACAGAACCCCCCAAACTTAATGCTGACACTGAAAATCTAATTGTGCGCAATGCTTTTTCCTCATTGAGTGCCTAAAAGTGGTTTCAACCATGAAAAGACCCAATATTATAAATTGCATTTTTATAGTGTTATACCCCAAAAGACAGGCCAAATGATCTAAGTAAGTAAATTCAAAAACCTGCAAGTGACCCAAATACGATATGGTTAGGCTTCAAGACAAATATGCTGGCTATGATTTTGACCGTGCTAAATAATCGAAGGTAGAGTAACGGAATACTATCTGCGCAGGCTTTAAAAAGCACCATCAATGTGCGTGCATAAAACGAACAAGACGAGGCGACAAAAGGGAGATGATTTATTTGAGTGTAAGCGACGTTCAAAACAAGTTTAGCAGATGCGGAACGCCGACAGGACGGTCACTACAGACCACAGCCGCTTTAGAATCGCAGATAACGTCTGTCATGGCGACGGGGCTCAGACGGATAGTTAGCATTGTGAGCTACAAACACAAAAACACGAAGGACATCACCGCGTCATTTAGCAACTTTACAGTAAAATGCGACTATACGGACGGCTTCGCGCTAAACCGCGTACACAGCGAGCCTTACCTGAATTGGCATTTTGACTATTGGAGAAGTGTGTAGTAGTCTGGCGCTCTGGAGGGGCCGGGAGCTTCTGAGGACAGCGGCTGTGGCTGAAAGCATTGTAGCTCGCTGTTTAGCAAGCTAGTTAGATACTATTAGGTAACGGCTTACGAAACGGTTTGTGGGGTTTTTATGTTGTGCCACGGGTGCTGCGTTAGTTTCCACCCGGATACGCACAAGACTCAGATACGCACTCTAGCTCACAATGCTGTCCCGCATGAGGTCTGGCTCTTGTGACTTAGTTCCAGATTTGGGCCGATTAGTCTTAACTTACTGCGCCATCTGCTAGCAAGAACCCATCATGCCTACAGTTTGGGTCAGACTGGATAAAGGACACAAGCTAGCAGTCATTTGAGAGCAGCCTGTGGAGATGAGGCAGCTCCAATAAAGAAAAATAACTTTGCACAATGCACAGGAAGTCTACAATAAAGTCAGGAACTTGTGATCTGTAAATATACCAATATTCATACTATTAGGTCTTTTTCACAGGTGGAATGAATGATTCTTCAGTTGTGAATCATACGGCAGTGTATGAAGCAAGCGAGCGCAACTGTACCAAACGCAACGCAGCCCTCAGATACACACCTGTGTGTAAGAAAGCAGGCTCTAGAAGGGGTTTTGGGGGGGGGGGCACAGACTCCACGTTTTCCATCTTGAGTGACCTCTGCATGTATAAAATGTGCCACAGCTCTTTTAATATCCTAAGCCCACCATTAAGCTTTACTGCCACTGTTATTTTGACATCCCATTAGAACACCATCTGTTTTCAGACTTTAAAGACAACCCTGCATGTGCAAAAATAGGACTACATTAATTTAAAAAAAGAAAGAAAAGATAGCCCCTCTGTTGTGAAACTCCAGTCTAAATTGTGTTGATTCACTTTTTAAAAGTTAAACTGTGTGGCTGATGATTGTGACTCAACAGCACATGTGTTAAACTCATGGTCCAGGGCAGGGGTGATTCTAGGATCAAATCTTTAGGATGGATGGATGGACACTGGTTTTAGGGTTGACCCTGGAATTGTCAAACCTGAAGGAAAAGCTCAATCATGTTGACCAGAATTTTTCAAAGTAAGATAGAGAACAATTTGTGACATTTGTGGAGAATAGATTTGTAGTCTGTCACAGCGATGTAGTGGCATCCATTCTGTTCAAACCATGTTTACAGTGATATCAATACGTTCTGTTTAGACATTTCACTGGCAATTTTAAAGTGTGCTCCTGGAAAGCACACAAAGCATCCGTGAAATGCATGTAAAATTATTGTGTGAAAAATAATTTTTGTTTTTCCACCTAACTTCACCATCTGCCCGTTTGCTCACCCGGATCTTCCTGCTCTTGTACAGTCTCTCTGTCCTGTCTCTCTCCTTTGCACTGGCAATAATCTATTAAATTTTATATATATATACATATATATATATATATATATATATATATATATATATATATATATATATTCATTATTACTCATTTTTTGTTGTTCAGAGGGTTGAATAAACACTCCATTTTCAAAAAATTTGAACTTCCTGGCAATTATTTCATGGTTTGGTCTTTACAGCGTTAAAGTACAAAAGGCTGTGCTTAAAACTTTCTTTGATGTGTGACGGCAGCGGTTTTTTTGTAGGGTACAAACAATGAGATGTGTTGGAATTGCAAGTCTTTTTCTTGCAACATCTACAGGGTTAAATGTGTGAATTTCTTTACGCTAAAAGAAAGAGGAACAACTTGTAGGCGTTTTCTTTGCAGGTTTTAGGAAACAGTTTTACTTAAGATCAAGTTGGGCTGTGTGTGGCCCACAGATAAAATGAGTTTTCCACCTTTGGTAAATGAGTGGATAATTTGTTGATTTTATGCTAAATTGATGCAGTCTTTATGGTGCGCAAATAGTATGTAGGTAGTCAATATGGGGAATGCAGTAATATTAATTAGATTTATAGTGTACATGGACACTATTCTTTAATGTCATTTGCACTACTCTTTTGCACAATCTCAGTCTTATTTAACTTAAATTTTTTGTTATTTTTATCACTGTTATATATACATCTTTGAGCTATCTCACATTATAAGGCCTTTGCTTCTGTATTTTTACAACTGTGTGTCAATAAATGGCGTATGCCTTTATTTAGGGTCCCAGTACAGCCACTGCAAAGCTACTCTTTTTCCATTACTATCAATCTAAATAAATACACTGCTCAATGTAAGAATAACTTGTTTGATCCCAGAGGGAAATTCATATATCTGACATAGCTCATCTGCTATTTGTATGAGAATTTAAAAAAAAAAGGTCTGATGGCTGTGGGTACAAATTATTTTCTGTATCTCTCCGTTTTACAACAGAGAGAGGAGTCTTCCAGTACTGATGTTTTTTGTTCCATAAAGACGTTATAAAGTGGGTGATCAGAGCTCTTCAGGATGGCTTCTAACATCTTTAGTGTGGCTTTCTTCACCACCTCTCCCAGCGTGTCCAGTCTGGCTCCAATTACAGAGCCAGCATTCATCCGGTCAGGTGGGAGGAGAGAGAAACATGACTGAAGTCTCCTGAAATTATGAAAAGTGCTTCTCGATGTTTAGTCTGTATCCTAGCAAGAGTTTCACAGAGAACTTCAGCTGTTGCCTTGGGTGGAATGCACACAAGTATTGCTATGATATGACTGAATTCTCTTGGTACATAATATGGTCGCATAACAACTGCTAACAATTCAGTATCAGAACACACCTTCTCCTTGACAGTGATATTTGCAGGATTGCACCATCTCTGGTTCACAAATAAAGCCAGACCCCCACCTTTTTTCAAGCCGCTAGCTTTAGCATCTCTGTCTGACTGTATGAGGGTGAAACCGGGTAGAGCCAAATTAGAGCCTGAGATGCTTTGATTCAACCATGTTTCAGTAAAACACAAGAAATATATATATATATATATATATATATATATATATATATATATATAGGAAATATGAGCTTGTTAAAAATTACTGGAGCACAGTGGATCAATACTGGGACATAGAGCTCAGTGAAAGGAGTGTAGAGACACTGGAGCAAAGAGAAAAGTATCAAATTTGGGGGCAAAGCATCCAATTCTGCTGATACAGCAAGAGCCGATAGATAAGGCTTCTCATGTGAAGGACTGGCTTATCAACAGTTCAGCGTGTGTCTGCAGGTGATATGGTCAAAAATATCAAGACATTAACAGTTCAGCAGTAGTCTTCATCACAGTTCCCTCATAAAATACAAAACACACAAATACACGAGCATGCACATCCACAGGGAGAGATGAGACTAATGGTATGCGGTGGTGGTGTGTCCATTTATTACACAACACAAAGCACCTACAATAATCCACTCCCTTTTGCATCAGACAGTGGAAGATCTCACTTTTTTCACAGTGATTTTTATGTGGACATGTTTAGACAAGGACATCAAACTTTGATCTAAATGGAAAAAAAAAAAAAATAGCCTACACACAGAAATTCACAGCCAGTATCACACACAAAAAAAGAAAGCCGTGTCAACAAACAACAGTAAATTGAGTAAAAAATAGAATTTAATCATTTAAATAGTCTTTCAAAATACAAACATTGATTTGAACTTCTAAATAATATACCGTTTAGTGGCTATTCTTAATTATAACTGGCAATGTTATATGTACACCGTGGCTATACAAGGAAATGTGTGAGGTTTGGTAAATTTATTGTATTGCTTATTTATATTAATGCGCACATTATGTAAGTAGAACTCACAAATGACTGTATAATGTCAACAGTGACACTGCAAATGACCCTCCACCCTAACCCGTCGTACCTACAACATCTGTATACTAATGAGAAGAGAAAAAAAAAAATCTACCTTTGCATATATGACCAGTTAATATGAAGAAACTTAGCAGCTCTAATTTAACCTAAATTAATGTTTATGTTCGCTTTAGAAAGGTTGTTTGAGTAATGTGGTTAGAAAATAATTTTTTTTCCTTTTGAACATACAGACCCATGTAAGCTGGAACTTATGAAAACATGACTAAACGGCTCAGTGTCGGATTTTGCCAGATTTTACTCCCTGTTCCACAGTCCCAGCTGTTGCTTATGTAGCACCTGTGGTTTACCATTTGCACTGTTCAGTTTCAGTTTAACCACACCAACTGTGACACACACTTTATCTCATGAGGCATTAATGAGCCATACACACTGTAAAGTTGCAAAGACAGAAACAAATGAACTGCAGGACATTCAACATACCTACAAGCCATTTTTGAACTGACAACAAACCACGAGTTACATTTGTCTCCAGTTTTTTGTCTTTTTTTTTTATAGGCGCCCTCTGGCTTACTCTGCCTCCTGAGGTAGCCTTCTGTAGCGTCACTCTGCCACCGGACCTATAGAGCAATGTAAATTGATCCCTAAAATTACAATCAGCCTCAGACAACACACACCTGCTTACTTTAAAAACACAGCATTCATTATATCCAACCCCACAACAGTGTGTTTCCCACGTAAATAAAATCCCCTTAAATCCTAGAAAGGAAAATGTATGAAAGGAAAAAAAAAAAAGTAAGTTTCAAGTCTTTACAAATTTCAGTACACTGTGAGCTGCACAAATAGAATAATAATGGGGAGTTTGTATCACATTTGCTGGCTTTTATTTTATTTTTTTAACCATCCACTATAAATTGCATGTTTCGGTTTCTTAAACGGAAATGTAAATGGCTAAAAGATTAACGGCCCTTTTGGCCCACTAAATATTATGTTAAGGGATCTGATTTTGTCATCAGATACTGTAGCTTTGCACTGCATGGGAAGCTTACTGCAATGATCATTTATACTGCAAATATACAAACCTCCTGAACCGTAAGCAGGACTTTCAAAGTTTCCAAAATGTTGCATTTCTTGTTTGCCCTCAGCTCATATCGGGCACTTGCAAGTTAAAAGTTCAACAGCTCTGCTGATCTCACACAAAAACATTTGAGATCTATGCAACATTCTTCACCGCTGCAGAAAATGCAGCACTATCTCCACATAGACATATCAACCATACAAATTAGTGTTGCACATCATAGCCCACAAATGAAACAGGGCAAACGTTTTGTTTTGTTCTTTCAAAAACAGCTGCTGAAGTCAAAAACTGTGGTTCTAGTGGAGCAGAGAGGGTAGTATATATATTTTTTTAAAAAGCAGATGAGGCATTTCTTTTCTAATCACTTGTTGCCACCCTAGCTTTAATGTCCAAGAGCTGTGTTCTTCCCTGATCTCAGTGTAGCTCATTGGTTTCGCCTGCACACGAACAAACACACATGCTTGCTTGGATGGAAGGCAGTTTTTTTTTTCAGTGTGCCAGTAGGATTTTACATACAACACTTTATATATAGATTAACTTCCAAGTTGAGCATTTTATGTGCATACAAGCACTACTCCTGGACTATGAATCCATTGCACAACCTTTTAAAAAGACAGCTGCACCCACACCAGTGGCTTCCAACTCCACACTTTAACTCCCAAAGTGCCGCAGGTTTTTTTTTCGCAAATTTTTTTTTTTTTTTTTTAATGTACTCGTTTGGCATCCCTGACCAAACCCAAGCAGCACTTGGGGTCCCAAGAGTGGAGAACTGCTAAGAGACATACAAACAGATGTCTCACCATTTTATCCACATATTGAATGTGACAGACAATATTCGAGTCATTATATTGCTTTTAACATATTGCGAGTAATTCCTATGATTTGCCTACAACGGCACACTACACTATAGTAAATACAAGCACTTAGTGTGCATTTTATTCTGACCCCTTATTGGACTCTCAAGCCTTTTGCCAGATATGTTATTATGGCTTTCATGAGCAGATGTAGTACTATCTTTAAAAAGTTCCAAAGCCACATGGTTGCAGCCTGTTATTAAGTACCTAAATGTTGTTCTTCAGTGGTTAAGTAACTGCAGATCGATGCTGTGATGAAAACATGCCATGAAACGGTTAGAACTAAGAAGTATTCTGGCATTTTTGTTAAATATTTTATGGAATTCTGGCAGTTAGATCCTTCGCTAAATGGCCAATTTCTACTCATTTTCCTTTCTTCCTGTAGCCTAAAGAAGATAAGGACCATTTCCTCATTATTAATTCTGAAAAAAAAGTTTTTTTTCCATAAAACACACATCCGCTCTTGAAGACTCTCTGTTTGGGTCTTTCTGTGAATCCTCTCTACTCCTGCTGCGTTCCTCTCTATGGAGAGTCCATCATGGCTTCCAGCATCTCCAGGAATAGTTTGTGCATGGGTACCCCTCCACGGGTCTTGATGCTGTAGAACGTGTTGAGAGCACGGCCAGCAGTTTGTCGGAGGAGAGGCAATGTTAAAAGAAGACGTCCTGCCCGCTGGGGGTCGTCTGGGCGCCGCTGACATTCCAGCTCCAGCAGGGCCTGATGGAGGAGGTCCCGCAGCTTCTGCACAGCCTCCATGTCCTCGATGTAAACAGAGTCTGACAGAACAACAGGGAGTACATGGTGAGGCAGTGTGGAGGGTGCTTAAATGCTCTCAGCTTTTGTCACAGAAAGAAAAGCTGCCTTGTCCAGTAATTTACCATAAACACAAAATAATGTCAGCTTTTATTTACAAAACAAACAGGATCCGTAGTTAACAGTCATCTTAAGTGGATCTCTAAGCAACAACTACATAAAGGTTATGGGATGGGTAAAAAAAAAAAAAATCGCATCATATTTACTCTACAATCAGATAATTTATAAGTTATTCATCTACAATGAGCATTTTTCTGCCATGATACATGTACTGTACCTGCAAGAAACCAGAAGACTAGCCATTAACACTGAGTGTATGTGTTCTTTGTCCTGTGCTAATCTACTGTTTGTTGCTACTCCTGGCAGTTAACAGTCATTAACCAGCTACCAACATGATCAGCTCACAATCCCTTAAGTTTACAGTGAGCTAATAGAAGACACAACAATACGCCTGTCTTCAAGGTTATAATGCTCAGTTTCTTTATTTAACTGACTAAACGAGTGTTGAGTTCACTGCCTAGTCAGTTTTGCAACCCCCTTATGGTGCTACTGCAGTAACGTCTACACTGCTTCCTGCTTTAGACAAACTGACACTTGTTGGGACACACACACACACACACACACACACACACACACACACACACACACACACACACACACACACACACACACACAAAAGATGACCTCTTGCGACAGCTGCACAGTCACAACACACTTCAAAGCATTTTCACTTCTGTCTAATCACAACCAGCTAAAACAAAATGTATACCTGTCATGAAAAAAAGCCTACTGTTAGTAGGTTTTATGCAATGCAAATAAAGAATGTACAAAAATCATGTGAATGTAATTTATCAGTCCCCATAACTGCTCAACTGCAGCTGCAGTAAAAGTACCTGAGTTGGTGAGTGCAATGGCTTTTAGCATGACGAATTCCTCCCTGTCCACGTTAAGTGCACGGAATCGGCGAGCGAGCTGACTAATAGCTGCATTAAGCTCCGTCAGTCCAGCAACACGTGACATCTCCTCGTCAAGGACAAAATCTTCTGCGAACACCACCTCATCCTCACAGCCGAGCGAGCGGTACGCTACGCCCAGTACGAGCACCTCCAGCCACACTGACTGCAGCACTGACATCTGGTCTGCTAGAGACAGGGACAGGAAGCCTACAGGAGAAAACACAAAGAAAGGCAAAAATATTTAAATGCAGGATGTCTGACAGTGTTTATTGGTCCCAAGGTGCAAATAATGGGATAGATACTATAAGCAGGTGGTCACTGCACATGGGAATATATTTAGGCAGTACATATTTCAAGTGAGCTCTTAGAATAAACCCAGCATCTCCTCTCTTGACATTAAATGCACACCAATTTGCTTTGACTGCACATTTTGTTGTAACACACAAGTTTAATTGTTCAGCCTTCAGAATTCATAATAGCAATAATCAATATTCAAATTGCAGTGTGAGTGATGCTTTTTGGTGAGACTGGAAGTCTCTTCCAGTGACGCCATGCTGTTGCTGCCTCCTCCCCTCCTGTATTCTCTATGCATCTCTTACCAGGAATGTGTTTGGCCCAGCCAATGATCACAACCAGCTCACGGTCAGCAAGGTCACAAAGGGTGGTGAGCGTACGCTGGGCTGTGTCGGGCTGCAGAGGGTCAGGCATGGCAAATAACTTTTCTGGCTCTGCTACTAGAAGGTGGGACACGATGATGTTGGAGGAACCTATGTCACCAAACACCCCCCCAAACAATGCATTAATTATTGCATATATTCATGTTACATGTTAATAGCCAGAACATCAAAGCTGTCATTATCTAAACAGATGCACTGAGTTTTGTTTTGAGCATGCTGATCTCCACCGCTGTTACCTGTACTAATATATATATATATATATATATATATATATATATATATATATATATATATATATATACATATATATATATATATATTATATATAGGCTTGGGACCTGCCAACTTATCCTTATGATAATTATTTCTATGCTTACATCACAGCCAGATTTGTGTAGCTTGGACAATCCAGGTCAAATTACAAATTAAAATCAATACAGAGGTCAGCTTCAGTGTTTCCTGAACTGCTGATTTAAAAAGTGAAGACTAACACTGAACCACATCTGGCAGTAGAGGGAGCTGTTCTGTAATTAATTCCAGTTGATTTGAAATGTTTTGTGCATTGCTTTCTCTGAGCACCTCCAGTTTCTAAGAAGAAAAGCTTTCAAGCTCAGAAATTCTGTTTTCCTCTAAATTAGTGCTGGGCGGGGGAGGGGGAATTAACTGATGCCAGAACCTATGTTCAGGGGTGGGGTCTCATAGTGGAGTTGCTCTTTGAGTTTTTGGTTACATTGTATGACTGCAACATCACTTTATCCCAGTAGACATTTGTGTGACATTTAGTCACTATCAGTTTAAGAATTCATGAGTTATAGCCAAAAAAGTATTTTGTGTTGTCACAGTGACATATCACCAACTTCTAATCAGTGCATCCTTCACAAGGGTACGTTTGTGCTGCATTTGAAGAAATTCCCTGAAGGATATTTCGGGACACACACAGAAACATAATGCCTTATGCTGGTATTAAACCTCAAAAACCTCACTTTTTTCGCTCTCCTTTGTCAGCGGTAGAGGGGCACTCTGGTATGTTGCATTCTCCACTTCTGGGCGCCTTTTGTACTTCTGCCTTCCACCCCTGACCCTGTCCAGACGAACTCCTACATTGTGAAAGAAACAGCAGTTCTCATTTATGCCAGCAATAACCTAAGTCATTATACAGTATTAAGCATATCAGAACAATGATCCATTAACCTAAAATATCAAAGCACGGTCACGCAGCTTTAACACTCACCCTCTTTCAGCATGCCTACTTTGAGGCACTTGGTGAAGCGGCATGCCTGGCAAGCCTTTCTGCGCCTTTTAGTGATTTCACACTCATTTGATGCTGGACAACTGTATTCAATGTTACCTGTATGGACAAAGAGAAAAATTGTTCATCTACAGTCTTAAAAGAACTGATGATAAAGCATGGAAAAAAATGAATACACATTTGCTAAGAAAGGAATTTCATATACTCTCTTATCTTTTAACTACACTAGAACTAATGAGGACATATCTTAATTGGGCAGTATATATACACTCATGATCATTCTATGACTACTGTTTATTTTAATGTCCTACACTGCAGCTATACCAGTCCTCATACAGGTGAGACAGATATTCTGTTACACTCTCTGGAAATTTATGAGTAGAAGATGGATGGATGGAGTTCATAAAGGTCACAGAAACAAATAACATTTCAAAGCATTTTCAAAACTGCATCCACCTCCCGTCAGCTGTGACAAAATAACTTCTTTTGGTGAAAACAGTTCACACAAAAGGTTGTGGTAAAAAGTGTCATGTGGTTGGTTCCACATTTAATTGGTTTGCCTATAATGTCATGCCAAAACTCAAACTTTACCACAACACACACCTTGAATGGTTCTCTTGAAGAATGCTTTGCAGGCCTCGCATGATGCTACACCGTAATGGTAGCCTGAAGCCACGTCCCCACATACTAGACACAGCCTCTTGGGAAGCGTGCTTAGGGCGTACTTGCATCGCCCTGTTCCATTTCCAGCAGAGCCCTCTTCTGCCCCATCACCAGCCTCGTCCTTGAAATGACAACGCAGAGCTGGTGTGTACAGTGGTGGAGAGTAACGTTTAGTGCTGTCTCCTCGGGTTGCTCCACCTCCGCTTTGAGAAGAGTCTGAGGAGGCCCCACCAGGGCTGGTCCGACCTCCTCCACCTCCCTCTGGACTACTCGGTTCTGCCTTTATGTAGATGTCTGACCGACGCTCACGGGAAGACATGATGTCTGGAGGGCAAAAGAAAAAGTCAAAGTAATAATAGCATAGAGCCTTTTAACTCAAATCTTTGTCCCTGAAAACATCATCATTCAACCTGTTAAATACGTCACTTTGTTAGCCAACACAGTTTCATAATTGCAACAAATAAAATAATAAATCAAAAACAGGGTGTCAAAGTGTGAGTAGTGCCCCTTAGTGGGCTACAAGACTTTACCATGTTCCCAGCCCACCCTTTAGTCATTGTTAAAGCTTTTAAACCATCATGGGATTTGTGAGGGTTTGAATGCTATTAATCAGAAGGAAACAGGCAGCAGTAGAAAAAAATATTCACTGTAAATGCTGCTTTAATCCATCCATCCATCCATTTTCTTCTATCAAATTAACCTCAACTTATCTTCACTAAACTACTAACCAGTAAACATGCTGAAAAAGAAGACCATCTATTCTCCCTCTTGCATTTCAGCATAGCCTAATCCCTATGATGTTTATGCCATTTATCTCTCAGCTGTACAATAATCAAATTTTAATCTCAATTACAATTTTGGCTTCCCACAACTAAATGAGCATGATCAAGCCAGATTTAAAATGTATCCTCCACCATTTAAAAAAAATTAAAAGCAAAACAAAGGTTCCTTAAATCCACACCTGACCACCTGCCTGCATGAGCCAATCACAGCTGTTCCCTGCACCAGGCAGCTTGAAGCTTCCTGGACTAGGTTAAATAAAAATGTCTGGCATGGCAGAAGGTGAAGAGCTTGTCCCTCAAAGCAGATCATCATCCGTTGTTTAGAAATACTTCAGATTTAGCCCAAGAGATATTAACCAAGAACAGAGCTGTGTCTGCACCACAAAGCAACACAACTTATTCAATCACCAGAAAAGACACCATAAACTGCCGTATAATTAATAGTCATTTGACCATACTGGACAAAAGATATGCTATCCCCTGGCACAATGATTTTTCTGTAGTCAATAATACTGACAAATAAACATGATCTCAGTAGTGATCAAAATAATCGCGATTATTGTTCTGGTCATAATCATGCAGCCCTACTCTCAGCTATACTTTTTAAGCTATAAAAAGCATGTTGTACCTAAAATAAAAGTACAGCGTGGTTTAATTCTTTGTCACATTTCAAGTCATTAAGATACCTAAGGTGAGTCATTGAAGGTCACCGTGTTATAAAGAGGTCCCTCAATCACAGAACTTGTATTCAAGTATGGCAGTAAAAGCAGTAGGCTGCAGATCTGACTTAAATTACATTAGCAAAAATGGTAAATACGTCACACTTGGGATGTTTATGAATCCAAATACAAGCATATAAAAAAGTTAATGATTCTGAGATCACGGACAATATGTCGTGCTGTGCACTGCACCTTGAAACGCGCTCCAGTGAAGGACAGAAGAAGTTAGAAGTAGTAATTGTTTGACATAAAAAATGAAAGAGGAGATTCAATTACACAAGTGAGTATGCACTTCTGATACCAAAATCTGCATCTCTGTGAGTAATTCTGTGTAATGCTTTTAAGCTCAACTTAGTCTCAAAGCCAAATGTCAGGGTTCTTAATGTCAACCATCCATATAAAATAAGGCAATCAGCTTAAAAGCAGTCTAATCTCTGACACGTAATGTAGTAATATCAAAGGGACATCTGAGGTTTCTTGTCTTTAAGTAACTTTAACTGGTGGGTGACTGTTTGTGTGAGCAAAGTGACCACCACTTTGTCCAGCCCGAAAAAGGGTTATCAATTCAGAACAGGGCTGTATTATTTCTGTGCAAAGAGGGACAGATGATAAATTGCAACCAACCCAAAAAGCTCATGACATTTTATTATTCTGTCTGAAACTAACTTTGTTCTTTGCTTCCTTCCAAACTGTCACAGAAAATCTATTTCCAATATTGTGATTCTGATTTCAACAACAGTGCTTCAAAACCAATGATGAAATTAAGGGAATAAACTGGACATGTGCATGTTTTCAGGCTTCAACTCTTAAGTGACTACATTAATGCAGACCCTTACATGAATGACTGTGCTCTTGCTCCTACCTAATAGATCACTGCATGAAGACGATGAGATGGGATTTCTGCAGCCTAAATAGCCTCAATCCAGTTAAGACCTTAAAGTGACTTGAGAGTTTCTCTTGCACATGTAGTAGCAATCCACTGCAATTATTATTTTTCTGTTTGTTCATCAGGTAGGCTGACAACCCACTTGAGTCTTGTGTAGTTGCAATATGCTGCAATACTCTTGAGGAATTTGTCTTCTTCATTTTAGCGTCTCTGATTGTGACAATAAAAACATTAGTGAAAAATCTGTGGCTTTGTGGGATATAATCAATAAACACCAGTCCTGAGCTGGCCAGAGCTGTGTGTCATTTGTCTCTGTCAGTGTGAATAATTATTAATAAATGCATGTTATATGCATCAAATTTGCTGACAAGGCTCCTGTTCAGATGACTTCAACATTAAACTGCATTCCTGCCGCATGAACATTTTTTTAACACAAACACACCCATGATAATGAGGATCACAGAGAAAAACAGAAGAGGCAGCCTCACACTGAATGCACAGGAAAAACTGAGCCAGAGTTAGTCAGTCCTGGAAGTCTAACAGTGTCAGTAGATGCTCCCTCAGCAAGCATGCCTTTATCATATTTATTACTGCAGCAGATAATCCAATCCTATAGTTGCTGGCATACGCTTTCATTGGAGTTTGCCCTCTCTGGATGAGTGCTGTTTGGCAAGCCTCAGACACGTCAAAGAAACTTAATCTGTTTAAAGTTTAGCCTACTCGGACTCACTCTGAAAGCTCAGTGAGTGGCTCGGGCCAGTGAGCACCCGTAGTTGTACATGAACACAGATACTCAGCAGTGTGATTCAGCTTTGCTCGGGCTTGAGTCAGACCACCGAGTTACCATGTGCACCGCTGGCCAGTCCGACATCTGCTTTGGCAAATGTCGGTTTCATCACACAAAATGTTAACAAGCATGCGATGATAGCTCCTTGGTTACTCATTGATTTGACTAAAACAGCGTGTAAGACCTGAAGTGAGCTGCTAAATAGCTTTGTTATCTACTTTGTCTACCATAGAAACGTGTACTGTTAACTGTTTTTAGAGCAGTGTTAGCATTAGGCTAGCTTCAAGAATAGCGAACATATAACGATAACTGTGCGTTAGCTAACCTCGGCTAACTAGGATAGCTAGCCTACGTTAATTTTGACTATCCAGCTCTCTCTCCCCCTGGGGCTGAGGTTTATGTTGGTCACTCTAACCCGGCCTAGGCTGCGTCTTACCTGACAGCGGTAACTAGAGCAGCACTTAACGTTAAGCCTCCCCACGGTGTGCTATCCTGGCAGGGCTCCTGCTAGCTCCTGCTGGCTATGTGGAGATGGGCCGGCCTACAATCGGCTTTCCCAAACAGCTGGGAGACGATACCGGATGAATCTACTATTGCTGAACACATGCTAACACTTTCACACTGTCATCTGACTAAAGCGGCGCTCCCATGTGTTTGAAAACGTCTCCTTTTTATTTTTTGCATGGAGTATAAAGGAACACCCCAAATTATATTTATTGTTTATAATAGGTGGCGCTGGAAAAAAGCTTCATTCCCAGCTCTAAACCTGATTGGCACGGTCAGAATTAACAGTCAGCTTATTAATAATGAAATCAGTCAAAGTCCTTCTCTTATAATAGCTCTGATCCACTGTTTCAGCATGCTTAACCTGACAAAATACATAAGATAATCTAAGGGAATCTTGGTAAACTTTTAACTAATTGTATTACATACAAATTCAGATTGCTGAATAAAGTTTTTTTCCTCAAAGAGCCAAAGAACCTTAAGTATCACTGAAGATCTGCAGGCTGATAAATTAATTGTTCCTTCTTTCTGTCATCTGTCCACTTCTTGCCCCTCCCTAACCCATATTTTCTGTTTGCAGGGCAATCACAGCCTGTCCTTTCAAGTTTGTGCCCTCATGATATAATTTCAGACAACAGACCAAGAGAGGTATCTGTGTTTGGCTGACGATCCTGCTTTTCTCAAACAGGAACATGTCCGGCATAGCATATATGAGAAATGAAAATGAAGGTGGCAGCACTTTAACGTCCACAAACCTGTTCATATCTGTATATTTCTTGAGGATGTCAGCTAAAAGTATATCACAGCTTTACAATGACTGATCTGAGAGGCACATGTGGAAATCTGCTAATACTTAATCCTAGTTGAAGCACGGAAAAACTGTGTAATATTTCAACAGCATAAAAGGTGAGAACAGCTTACCTGTTTGGTAACCTGGAGCTTGAAGCCTGTGTATGTCTCACTCCAGAAGACCGCTCTGTAAAAAGCTATTGCTGTGGGCTGAAGTCTGCAGTTATCGTGGCACCTGGAAAGCAAGGTAAAGGCTTCTGAGTGTCATCTCAAAACTTACAGCCAAGCCAAAGAGATCACATTTGTGTTTTTTAATGGTCATGCCCCCACAAGGGCACTGTGTTTGGTCTCAAAATGACCTAAATGTATGAAACTAGCTGCAAATGACTGGCAGGATCTTAACAATAACTGCAGTGCTAATCTTCACATGATCCAGAGGGAGCGTGTGCTCTGCCAACAGTTTTTGTTTCTTCTCTAATGGGGCGTGTGGATACACCTAAAACCAACTGTCTTTCCAAATATACATAACCCCGTCTATCTACCCAGATTTCTACACACACTGCTCGAGTACCCTCCCCCTTGCACTGCGTGACACACTCCAAAGGTCACAGTCACAGGAATGCTTGAAGGACAGACAGAGTAAAGCCAACACCTTGTCTCTCAGTCAAACAAAGTTATAAGCTTAAGTTTGATGATAAACCTCTGTAAATAATTAAAGAAGCAAGAAATAACACATTAAATGCCAAATCCTCCAAAACCTATTTTAAGCAACTTTAACACTGTGCAACACTCTTACATGTGCAAACAAACTAAGACACTTCTCTCATTTTATCTGGAGGTTATAACAACTGACAACTTCGTTTTTATAAGTCGTTTGAGATTCAGATTATAATCCCAACAGACTGTGAAATAAAGC
The DNA here is from genome assembly GCA_024447675.2 of Pterophyllum scalare. Lineage (NCBI taxonomy): Eukaryota > Metazoa > Chordata > Actinopteri > Cichliformes > Cichlidae > Pterophyllum > Pterophyllum scalare. The sequence continues at coordinate 21,643 of JAMQGT020008170.1, forward strand.
AGTAACTGGCATACACCCAGCCAGCTCCTTATCATAAATGTATGTTTTAAGCACACTTTCTATCACAACAAGTCAACTAGTATGGCTCAAGAAACTAGCCTTCACTCCGTAGGTCTCTCACGCTTTAAAGCTCTCTTATCGGGGTTTTATCAGGGGCAGCGTCGGTCTCCGTCAGTGACAAGGCATCACACTCACGGACTGACACTAAACTCAGTTTACGGGTTTTAAATGCGGCGCACTGTGGAGACAGCGAGAACAGCACCCAGGGGTGACCTTGCCTTACTGATCTCGGACCGGTGAAAGGTTAATTGCCAAAGTGGATTATGCCTTAGGATCAGTGATCTCAATCCCGGCCCAGGAGGCTCGACAACTTACATAGTTCAGTGTGTTAAAACGGAGAGAAGGATAACTCGGGAGATTTAAATACACAGAAGGGAAGCTAAAGTGTGAACAGCCGAGGAAGTGTTGGCGAGGCATTTTGCACATGTCAACTTGCTTTTTAAGTGAGTAGATGCAGTAAACCAGAAGAGGCCAGTTATCTTATTTATTTGCTCTCAGTGACCATGGATTTTTATTTATTAGGACAATTGTGAGGGAGGGATACTGGTGACTAGAGCATTAACCACCAACGTCTGTCCAAGCATTTACTCAAGCGTGAATTAGTCAGGAAATAACGTATAAATGTGCTATAAGCTGAATATAAGGCGCGCACTGCAATTTATCCTACAATGTAGGTTACTAACTATTTGCCGGCTCATGCCCCAGATCCCCACTAACGTGCTAAGGCGAACTTACAGTTCTGTCAGGCAAACCGTGCATGCACATCAGGCTGTGGTTAAGCCAGCTGCCATGTCCAGAAAAACATCAATAATGTGCAAACCCCCCCACTGTGTGTTCGACCTCGGAAGTGTACGCTAAGATAGAATACTTACTGGGAAATGCAAACACATTACGGGTTCGTTTTTCTTCTAAAATATTTGAGGTCAGTCAAGTCTTTGCGGATGGCAGCTCCACTGGCAGTTGAACTGGATTAATGGCGCCGTAAAAGCCTCGCGGGGTTTCTCACATCGCATCACGACGTTAGCAGGTTAAAAATTTTTAAAAAGGTGTTAACAACAACCGGTGACACAATGTCTTTACCCGGCTGCTCGGCTCCGTCCGC